>BMAV01007817.1:140352-180535 GCA_019973955.1 Trichonephila inaurata madagascariensis
TGTGTGTGTGTGTGTGTGTGTGTATAGATAGATAGATCTCTATTAAATTAAAATTACTTTATTTCCTTTTAAAATTTGAAAACGAAACAGATTAAGAAGTAAATTTTCAAATTAGTATCGCTAAATGATATAAACCTATCAATTCTTTTTAATTTGCATTTCAAGAAATATAACTAAATGACCCTATAAAATTCCTTTTCTCTTGTTGTTTCATTCCAATTTACAAAATCTATTTCAAGTAGTTTCAAGTATAATTTGGATTAATGGTAAACCCACTTCTAACACACTTCAAATATTTTAAGTCGCGGGTTCGAATTTTGACCCCAATAAAGACCAATCGTGTTGGTCAGTGGCTCTTAAACTGGGGTCCGGAGCGCCTTTCCAGGGGGTCCGTGGAGTCTGTTATATAACGGTAAGATTTTCTCTTTGAAAGGCCTCGTTGAAAAATTGAAAGATGTACCATCCTAGACTAGATCACTAAATTGCCCTGAATGAAAAAAACTCCACTAGAACATGTATTTTGATCAAGACTAATAAGTCAGAAAGGGGTGTTCAAAATCTTGGGGTCCACGATGCTAGTCTGATACTGAACCCTCCGGCAGAAACATCAATTCTTTTGCCGCACTGAGTAACATCCGTCTGACAGACGGGTACGTAATTTTTTTTTTAATTGCATTACCTTAAGGATTATTTTAAATGTCCTTATAGCTCATGAAATTGAGTATGGCTCAAATAAGATGTGTGGGGTTAAATCAAGCACAACAATATATTTTTATCTCTAGACATGTGACTAGTATTTTTATAACAACTAATTAAAAATTATTTATATTCATGTAAAAGAAATTAAAAATAATAATACCAAACACGAAAAAACTTTAGGAATATCCGATCTGATGAACGGTGATAGATAAGAAAAATCGCACATATCGTGAGTTGAAAAAAATCACCATGTACCACCACGTGATCCTCTCACTGGGTAGAGTCCAACTGGAATGTCAAGGCAGTCCAACCCAAAAATCACACTACAGCGTTATCTGCAGGCATCAAAGCAAATCATCCCCGTCTGAGAGACGGATGTTCCGATCAGAGGTTAAAGGTGTCCACGGCTATTGAAAGTTTAAGAATAGCTGGTGTAGGTTATTGAATGGCTGTTTTTTTTCTCATTCTAAGTATCCAGTTTGAGCCAATCAGAGTGCTTTTTGAAATTGTTAAAACATTTAACATCCGTGACTGTTGCAGAAGCTCAGTTGTCATAGTCTGCTTCGAGTCGGGGTTTCAGGTACTGATATCACCAAGATTCGTTGCGTAGAACAGCTGATGAACATTAAATCTGTCCTTACTCGAAGTCCTCACATTGGAGTGGTTTGGAACTCAGGGAGTTGGGTGCCTCTCAGGTGTCATCTTTATCACTTGACTATGGTTCAAAATTACAAAGTCCGTCACAAATAGCTCTCGAGGGCAACACGTTAATAAACACACTTAACAAATATTTCCTCTGAATGAATTTAGACACAAATTTTCAAATATTAACATCGTCTGATTCATAGTAATGTTTGTACACATTTTAAAATAAGCTTATGACGGGTCCTATTCGCGCGCGCGAATCCATTCATTAATTCTCTTAGGGAAATACTTCTTTAACTGTTGTTTGAGTTTAAAACCGTCTTCCGTAGAGAAAACTTGATTTTTGTGCCAATTTAAGTGCTATTTAAACCCTAGCATTGTGAGTGTCGGAGTTAGTTTTATTACGCTTTTATTAAAGTGAGATTAGCAAGGTGTATTTCGGAAACCTTGGTGAAAGAGAGAAGTAGACAGAATTATAGCGACCCCGAGTGCTCTTCTATCGGATCACACTCAGTTAAGTGTTTAATAATTTGTCTTATGAACTTAAGATAGTTATCTAAATTGATTGCTCTCTCGGTTTATAATTTTGTGATTGATTTTTAATTAATTGAATTGAAATAAAAGTTATTATTTTTAGAACAATGTCTGTTGATTCAGTGTCCGAAACTACACCCACGACATTAGGGATCTGACAATTTTTTTTTAAATAACTTTTTACAGGAAAAAAAAAGTTAAATGACACAGCAATATTAAAAATAATAAATTATAGTTTGTACTTGAAATCTGATGCTTAGAATGAAATTACGAGATAGTAATATCCTAAGTGTGGGAATACCAATTTTTTAAAAAAAGAATCTTGGCAAATAAATACCATCGAATAAAAATACTGCAAAAGAAAAAAAAATTTCCAACCATTCTCGTTGATGAGTACTACTCCTTTTCTGAAATTACTAAATTAATTTTTATTATATTATATACTCTATTAAATTAGGATATCTTTTTATCTCAAAAAGAAGTCCATTACATATTTAAGTTTAATATTATTTTTAGTAGCATAATTAATCTTTAGTATATATTTTTCAAATTAAATTTTTTTATTGTAAGCTAACTTAAAGTACACTACTTAAAAGGTTTTATAAATTACATTGAATTTAAAAGTTTAATTAAACCAAAGAAAATAACCAATTCGAAAAATCTCGGTCGCTTTAACAACTTAAGTGCTATATAAAGTACCTTTGGATTTCAAATAAAATGAATACATTTTAAAGCTATTCAATTCATTTCAATTAAGGAATCCCATTAAGAATTTTACGACAATATCTTAAGTAAACGCATTTTCTTTGCTATTACATTATTTTATAGGCATGTATATGTTGCATTGGCTTTTATTTGAAAATTAAAGAGGAAATTTATTATAAAAGATTCTTGTCATATTTAAAGCTGAAGTATGTTAATTTTCAATCAGAACTTATAATTTACTTTTGTATTTTACCCGAGATATATTTGGAAATCAATTAGAAATAAATAGACATTTTGCAAAATAGGTTTAAATTTATGGAATATTTTATAATATTTATAAATATATATATTAACTGTAAAGTTTTCCATCACGGATTTAGTGTTTTTGACTAATTGAATTAACTTTGAAAACTTATATAAATGTGGATATTTAACTTAATTTAAAAATGTAATTAATTTTATGAATTGTTTTGGTTCTTTGGGTACATTTTTGAAGAATGTTTGGATAACTGAAAAATATATTCGGGTGTTTTGTATTTTCAGGTTAATTTATTCACTAACAACTGTAACTCTGTTGTTTTGTTTGTGCATGCTTGTCAATGTGTAATGCATTGATTATTCTTTTCAATAGTTGTTAGTTTAATTATGAGACGAAAATGGAGATCTCGTAAAACAAATTTTAACTTATATATGCCTTATTCCTTTACTTTAGATAATAAAGAGATGAAATTAAATTAACGAAATATTTAAAACGATACATATTCACCTGTTATTTAGATTTTTCTTACAGTTTCAATAATTATTATTTATGTTTTAAAGGATTTAAAGGACTCTAAAAATGTTTTGCTTCTTCAATTACTTACAAAACTTTTAATATGCTTAATTTTTACAATTTTTATATAAATTTTATGGTAGAATAATATTGGTTGTTTCTTATAGCTATGCTTTGCTAAGTTTGTTAATATAAATGAGAAATACATGTATTTTTATCGTTATCAAAATATAACGTTGCTTTATCTAGATAAATTAATACATTTTAGCTTCTCAATTGTCTTCACTTAACAGCTACATGAGGGCTATCGACTATAGATTTCCTTGTTGTTAATTGATAAAAAAGAAACCTGAGTTTATCTTTTCCTTTAACTTTCCCATCATAGCACTTAAATGATTTTGGGACCACCCATCTGTAGTTAATGTGCAGAAACTCTCATTATACGCGCACTGAAATTCAAGTGAATTACAGATACCTGTCTAATATCATGTAGTACCACTTTCGACTTGTTGACGATAGCATAAACTCGGCAAATACGGAAAGCGTTGAGAAGATGAAAGGACCCTCAACCTCTCAACACTCTGCAGGAAGATTTGGTGAAGTGGAATCGAATGACTGAACTCCTCTCTAGATTGCATTCCACATTACCTCGATAGAGTACAGTATAGATTAGAAGTATGTAATGCTATGTGGTGTTTATACCATACACTGCCATCAGCAGGTACAGCAAAAAAACACCATGCTGATAAATCTAGACATGACTTAATCTACGGCATAAATCTAAGCTGATATAGATCTAGAATCAAAATATTCCAGATTTATCAGCTTTGGAAATATTTTTCCATGAGCCTAGGGTGCAGTGGTGACGCTCGTATGTCCATGCTAATATTTGCGTCTTGCAGTGTGCGATTATCAAAAGAATCTTCCTGTAATTATGGCTTCTGTGTGGTATAGAGGGGAGACGTTTATCCAGAATGTTACTGTTGACACATTTTATACAACAGCATTGACCAAACGAAGGTCTTTTGCACTGTGAGTCATCTATCCCCCATTACCAGGTTAAAGAAAGTAGCTAGTGGATGATCATTTATACTCTGCTATGCACAATAATCCCCTATTGTGAAAAAATAAATGGAATTATAGAAATCGACGAACTTAAGTACATCATTCAAATAATAGCGCATAAAATCCAGTATCTTCAACGCTTCCGAGATAGATTGACACACATTGCTCAATACTTGAAAATTTGCTACAGTCAGATGCTCTTTGATCTTATGCTTTGATTGCACTTCATATAATTACTATTTATTCCCTTCACATCACGTTTTGTTTTGTAATCATAATTGTTTAAGTAATTTTTTACCCATTTATACAGATACTCACAACAATATATTCTCTATATGGGGCTTGGACCGCATGCCCGAAAAGTGTAGATCATTTAACCGCTAAAACGTTACCAGGGTGTGCCAACGAGAAGGTAGTTCTACGATGCTCAAGTAGGAATACCCAGAATTCCTGATGGAATAATATTCAAAATATTTTCGTCTTCCCTAGAATGAAAGTTGTAGTATGATTTCTTTTTATTTTAAAAATAGTTAAATCACTTTTCATGAGTTGCAGAATTCTTCTGTGGAAATTTATAAGGTAATATATTGTATAAGTGAGTGAGATGGGACTTTTTCCGAATGGAATGGCTAATCAAACAGTGGATTTGCATCGCATGTCTTGTGGCGAAAAGTTAAATGGGTGGCATCACATTTAATATAATTGTTTAAGTTTAAAAGATTCAATTTACACTTTCATATACTAAGATAAAGTATTTGTTTCAAATGCTTTAAAATAAATATTTTTCCGTAAATTTTCATATAAACTTATCAGTTTTACAGTGTTCTTTTGCGTGATTAATTAAAACTATTATCTCGGTAGATTGCTCAATTTTAGTAATATATAATGAAATAAATGAATTTCCTTTAAAAACGAAAACTTATGTCTTAAAAATCCTTACCCACATATAAAAAAAAAATCTCGCTTTTGTTTATATGAAACAATAAAAAGGTGCAATAAGCTTTGCAGGAAAACTAAATGTTTTCAGTGGGGAGGGAAGGATGTAGAGAAAAACTAAATGCTTTCTATGTAAAAATGTCAGATCCATTTATTCCAAAAAGTATTTTTTTCGGAAACATACCACCCTCTTACGTGACAAAATATATTGTCTCTTCTTAATGCAAAACATTTTGGGAATTTTTCCCTTTTTATATTTTTATATATCCCTGTTATTTAAACCCTCGCGTGTGAACTTAAGTTCCACAGAGCGAAAAAAAAAAGATTTATTTTCGTAAAAGCTTTCTGTTTATATTATTTACGGAGGATTTATTTCAATTCCGTAAACATTATTCCTGGAAAAAATTTATAATACGCTAAGCGACGTCTTAGAAAATGGGGTTTAATGAAAATGTTATAAGTATATAGGAAGTTTGTTCCTTTTCCAAATAAATATATTTTTGTAGGAGATAAAGAAAAACAGAGAAAACGTTAAGCTGATTAAACTTCGGGCCTTTCCAAAAGTTTCAGAAGACCTTTTCCGAATTTTCCATTTCGAGGTTTTAAATATAATACTAGGTCTTTCAATTTTAATTAAAAAATCACAAATAGTTCAAATTCAAGATCCCAAGCATTTTTCAACTAGGTTATAACCTTACTTTTAAAAGCTTTTCCAGCCACGGTAATTCATTTATTTTAACTATATCTTATTTTATAAAGACTAAAGGATTTACTTACCGTACATTTCGAAATTCCTAACTAATTTGGAAAACTCCTAATGGAAAATTTTGTTTCAAAGTACTTTTACCAGTACTTCATAAGGTTCTTATTAACCATGATAAAGAAAAATGTCGTTATATTGTTAAAATATTTATATTCATTTTTAAATTTTAACTTGGAAGTTTTTTTATTTAAAATCAAAGAGAAAAGTGTTTTTTTATTTATTTAAATTTAAAGTTAAATAAAATCTGTTTAATGTGAAAAGAGATTTTGTTAAATTAAGATAAGAGAAATACTATCTTCCTTAAAATACATTTTTTTATTATTTGCACAAAAGATATAGCTATATCAAGTAACTATAACTACAATAGCGCTGAATGTTTTTGAAAATAAAAAGAATGACTTTTCTTATTTGAAAAAGTTATGCGAATATTGCTCTTATCCGTAGAGAAGTACTACAATTAATAATTTTTAATATTTGCTATACTATACTCAGGACACCTAAAGGCAATAAATTTTCCATGAATATTAGTACTTCTTTTCATATAGGTTCATAAATGTGTTTATCATGGTATTTCGAGCTTTTTAGCTCTAGCTATATTAATATTTTTAGTTCATAAAAGATTAAACATGCGTGTAATCCAAATTTTAAAAATAATATTAATAATTTTTGAATTGGTTGGTTTATTTTATGGCAAGTAGTGATAAATTTTTAATTTATTTTTTCATTTTTAGCATTTTCATGCATTTGAATTATACTTCATTAAATGTAAATTGTCAACCTAAGTTATGTAATGTTGGTGGAGAACAAAGTGTTGAACATCTTATTCTTTTTTGCTCAAAATTTAAAAAAGAAAGGAAATGCCTGAAAGTTAAACTGCATGCTCTTAAAATCAACTGGCTTCCTATTTTTTTCAGTTTGTATCAAGTAAAGCTTCATTCAAATTGTTTTGTTTCTTCATTGATTTGATTTTGAGAATTTTCCTTTCTCTGTTTTTGTAACTTCATTGTATTCGTTTTGTTACGTAATCGTTCTATTTTGTAATGTACTTTTTATCTTTGTAACTTATTTGTTTTGTTTTTTCATTATTTTGTATCCTTGTTTTGTTATTTACTTTTTTATTTAATTTATCTTGTTTGTTTTACTTACTTCTGTAAGCTCCAATTGATATTTCTGGTGCTCGGGAATTATATATTTTATCGGTCTTCATTAAAGTAAATAAAAATAAATAAAACCCCTAAATTATCTTATCTGAGTTTCAGAATTTTTTTCATTGCAAGTTTTCTTAAGAGTTTAAATAGCGACCAAAGGGTTTCAAAAATTTGATCAAAGGGTTTCAAATATGCAGCCAAAGAGTTTCAAATATGCAACCAAAGGGGTTCAAATATGCAACCACAGGGTTTCAAATATGCAACCAAAGGGTTTCAAATATGCACAACCAAAGGGTTTCAAATATGTGATCAAAGGGCTTCAACTATACAACCAAAGGATTCTAAATATGCAGCTAAAGGGTTTTAAATATGTAACCAAATGGTTTTAAATAGGCAACCAAAGGGTTTCATTCCTACCATTTAAATATTATAAAATATTAATATAACATTTAGATTGATTATTAAAACTTAATTCGGCATTATTTGTTATGTAATTCCAAGCAAGTACTAATAAATCAAACATTTAAAATCAACAAAGCATTTTTTTAAATTAATACAAAAATTTCAGTTGTCATAAATCTCCCAAGTACCTGAATTATTTGATTCTATAAAACAACAAATTAACATAATTCGTACTGACAAGGGGAAAACAGCAATTCCATCTAGACTTTAATAGCAAACGCTATCTTCTTTTCGCCTCATCAATTGCACTGAAAAATAAATTTGTCCTCTTCTTTTCCTGTTTATGAAATCCACAATGACGTCTAACACAGAGCCATGTATACGTTTACCCTTACCTTCTCATATATATTTCAAGGCATCTGTTTTGGGAACGATCCCCTCTAGTCCTGGATGCATGCATCATCTGTTTATTATTCATCAAGATAGGGTTGAACTTACACTTCGCTTAGGTTCAGAGAACGTTCTTTTTTCGTGCTGCTTTCTTCTTTTCTTTTTGGAGGGCATCTGGAAAAATCAAAGTCGCATTCTGAAGTAGAAGATTCTGTAAAGAATTTCTTGGACTAGAAATGGTCTGTCCGTATGCATCGAATTTCTTTTGCTTATGTATCTGTTAACGATATATTTTCTGATGCTTCTATGGTAAATTTCGTTTGTAGAATATCAGTAATAATTTTTAAATTAGAGAATTTTTTTTGTTTTTGTTAAAAAAAATTTATATACAGAGAGAATAAATTGCGCATAATAAATAAATATTATAATTACTTAATAAATATTATATCAATTTTTCTAATAAAGCATGTTTCACTACTTTGTTAATAACATAAGATAAATATTTACGTTTTGAAGTTTCTTACAATTTTTAATCTAAATAAATTTTGAATAGTAGTGTGTTCATGGAAAGTATAATGTATACTTTCATGAAGTATTTACTTTCATATGTTCTTCGAAAGTATATAAGAACGTATGCACCAATTGTATCTTGAAAGGCTTAAAAAGAAAAATGTTGTAGAAAAGTTTAAATACTATTAATTCTGAATCAAATAAAAGAAAGATCTACCATATAAAAGAGCCGATGCACATTACATTTATAAATGCTCAAATTCCTCAGGGTGATATGGAAGTTTGGAGAATGAGGTGCTAAGTCAGACGCTGTCACTTAACCATGATTCAAAATTAAGAGTTTTGTTGCCAGTAGTCTTCCTGTAGCTTCAAATTGTGACATTAATACACAATCGAATAAATCAAACCTTATTTTAAAGAATCAATTTTCAGAAATCGGCCTAAACACTATGTAATAAATTTACCATATTAGCCCGCCTCTCTGGGGAGACGTGAAACGATAAATTTAAAAATATTAAATGAATATAATGGTATAATACATACATCTCTCTTTGTCATTCTTTCTTTCTCTGTCTCTGTATGTCATTCTCTTCCTCTATCTTTGTCATTCTTTCCCTCTATATATATCCATCTCTATTCGTCATTCTTTCTCTCTATATATATCCGTCTCTCTTTGTCTTCTCTCTCTCTCTCTCTCTCTATCTATCTATATATCTATGTCATTCTCTCTCTCTATCTTTGTCATTCTCTCTCTCTCTATCTATGTCATTCTCTCTCTCTATCTTTGTCATTCTTTCTCTCTCTATCTTTATCATTCTTTCTCTATCTTTGTCATTCTTTCTCTCTCTCTCTATCTATCTATCTATGTCATTCTTTCTCTCTATATATATTCATCTCTCTGTCATTCTCTTTCTCTCTTCATATATGTAAAAATCCATCTCTCTTTGTTATTCTACCTCTGTCTCTCACTCACTCTCCTTCTTTTATTCTCAGTCTCTTATTCTTTCTTTTTTCTCTCTCTCTCATTCTCTCCCTTATTCTTTCTCTCACTAGCTCTCTCCCATTCTCCCTCTCTTAATCTATTTCTCTTTCTCTCTTTCATTTTCTCTCTCTGGATCATTTGGCCGTGGTAGCGAAGTGGTTATCGTCAAGAATTCGCAGCCAGCGTGTCATAGGTTCTATTCCTAGTGCTACTGAAGTCCCACCATGTAGAGGGGGCTGATCCTCGTTAAATCTGTTAAGCCCAAAGTCATGTTGCCGTGACTTGGTAGTTTGTAGAGGAGACAGCTATCTCGGGTAACGACCTTGTCGTTTGTTCAAGGCTCAAATTTACGAGGTCCGTCGCCAATAGCCCTCGTGTTGCTTTATAGTTCAATGTAAACATACTGTCTCTATCTCTCTCTCTTAAGGTATCCGACTACGTTCGGAACCATGATTTTAAAAAAGCGCATAAATGGAGAATTTTCGTGATATTTGGTGCCATTTAGATTAAAATACATGTATAAAATTGTTTTAAGGGTAGTTTGATAAAAAAAATTATTTGAATACAATATTTCGGTAAAAAAATTAACTTAGAATAACCTAGATTCAAACTGTTCTCCTTTTGTGAAAAATGCTTCTATTATAATAATATTTTGCCTGTATATAGCTCAGACCTCTGTACAGAGGCTCAACTATAATTTTTGAAAAATTCACATTAATTTCAGAGTTACAACCCATTTAAATAATTATCGGCGTTTTTTTTTCTTAAAATTTCTCCCCTATTTTGTCGTAAAACATGGATAAACCCATTTCTAAGTTATATATTTCAAAAATTCTAGTTGAGCCTCTGTACAGAGGTCTGAGCTATAGACAGGCAAAATATTATTGTAATAGAAGCATTTTTCACAAAAGGAGAATATTTTGAAAAGGGGTCATTCTATGTTCATTTTTTGTCAAAATATTGTACTTAAATAATTTTTTATTGTAATACTATTCTTAAAACAATTTTATATACATATTATAATCTAAGTGACACTAAATATCATAAATATTGTCCATTTATACGCTTTTGCAAAATCACAGTTCCGAACGTAGTCGGATACCTTAAACACACTCTCTCCTCATATAATAATACTCTTTTGATTATATCCTTTATGTTCAAAGTTATGGAATAAAATTATGGTGAAAGGTTGTACAAACTTAGTACAGGTGCAAAAAAAATCTGTTGTTGTCCTAAAACGTTTTTTTGTAGTTCTTTATATTTAATATAAAGAATAATCATATATATATTATAATTAACAAGCATTGCATTTGTATGTTTTATTCTCAAATACGGAATTGTATAAATAACACGAACTATATAATTCAAATTAAAGAAACTTTTAGTGCGAGTTTCTGGATATATTCTCTGTTTAATTTTTCCATGAAATTATTTTTTATGGCTTGTATATATTAATTTTTACCCGTTTTCTAAATAGCAAGGTATTATAGTAAGGTAAATATGAACATTGATAATTTATGCATTAATGAAAATATTTATATCAAGTTTTCATATAAACAATCTGAAAGGGAAAAAATGAAAAGCTATTTACCAATCCCTCTTCCACTCGCATTTGCTTCCTAGACTCGTTCTGAAATAATACCGAATAATGATTTCCGACATCCATTGCTATTGATAAACACCGTGAAAGATAAAAAATATAATACATAAGACATTCATATTCATAATACAAAATCTTTATAACTTTCCAAATAATAATATAGTGAAAAAATGAAGGGGTTTTTTCTTGATGTTTGTATCGATATTTTTTTATCTTGAAGGAAAAGTATAGCTTCCTTCAAACAAGATATTGGACACACCTGATCCAAGCAGAATAATCGATTGCGTACATTTTTCTATGATGAATATCAAAGATTCGAAAATAAGAAGTATATTTCTTTTGGTACTTCACTCCCTCCGTACTTTGTTTATTGCATTTACATGAAAATGAGATATTGGACGTGTGTGTAGCGTTAATACCGTAATCTATTCTATTTTTATACCGATTCAGCTATTTTCTGGCTTTCCATCTCTGCACGCAATCTGTGTGCCCGCTTATGTATGCGTGTGTAGTTTCTTTCTCTTCTTTTTTGCCAAAAGTTTCTACGAATATCATTTTATTACTGGACTTTGTTTATTCAAATGAAATATATCGCGCTTATATAATACCACTAAAAGTATATCACTGTATTTTATTTTATGTTATGAGCTAGTAAAGTTTAAAATGTCAAAAAAAAAAAGGAAAAATAATGTATTATTGAAGGAATATTGTTGAACGGATGTTTAGATATAAATATTTGAACATATTAAATTGTATATTCTCAGAGGCTATAGAAATTAATAGACAAAAAGATGCATATTGAAACCGACTGGTGGCGTATCGGGCTTCCACACCACATTTCCGGGGTTCAAACACTGGGTTAGGTTAGGTCAACTCGTCCTTCCATTGGGTCGTTAAAAAATGAGTGCTAAGCTTGCTTGGGAACTAAACAGTGGGATTTCTCATCAGACTGACCATACTGACCGGATCACGAAAACTGAGATGGGCACAGTAGACCTTGGCCCTTCATGAACTGTTGCGCTACTGAGCTTTGCTTAAATGCATATTAAAAAAAGATGAGAACTATGTTTAAATTCAGATATTTCAGATAGTTGTTATTATATCTATAAACGGCCGGCTGGATGGCATATTTGGTTCTTCTCTGGCCTTGTATACCTAAGGTTGCAGGTCTGACCCCGGCCCAAGCCGGTGGATTTTCATGATGCAGAAAATCGACAGCATCCATGTCGAAGGATTATACGGCATGTTAAAGATCCCTGGAGTGCCAGGCTGGCTTGGGTGTTCTCGGCAAAATTAAATTCCTAGCATGATTCAGCATCTTCAGAGCTCATGTGCCTCTCTCGGGAGGGAGGGACTTGGTGTCAAAATTACATTATAGCTATTGGTATTCCGCCTATATAGTGCCGCAATAAAAAGTGATACCAATTCCGGGGGAATGTATTAAGTTTGCAATGGTAAATACCAATCCGCAGCCTCATTGGAAAAATATATATATAAACATAGCATAGAAAGTGTTTGCATTTTGAGCAACTTCCCCTTTCTCTCTTTGTGTGTGTGGCACTAATATTAATATAATTAAGAATTTTTCTTAATTGGAAGAATTTTCTACATAAAATATGTATTAATGTGTAATATGTACTAAAATATAAAATACCTCAAAATTTCGAAAATCCTCAGAAAACTTGAAAACTTTAACCAAACCCCTAAGTCAATTAGATATATTGCGAAACGGTATGATGCTATTGTGTTACATTAAAATACACACGCAGAAGTTTTGAAGAAGTGCATAATGTGCTTTCAAACGATACAAAACTTATTTGACTTCTACATTTTAAATTCTAGAACATAATTTCATTTCATTTTATTATTTTATTGACAGAATGAAAATTGATTAGCGTAGCTATTCAACTTGAAACTACTGAATTACTTTTGATAACTGCATTTCGTAACCCCAACCAAAAATCGAAAAAATAATTAAAATTTAGTGTTTTAAATTTCTGAAATGTCGCATACTACGGACTTGAATGGGAGTAGTTTTTTTTCCATGTCAAGTTTTAATTTCCCTTTACTCGAAAGAATTTTTAAATTTCCCATTGTATAATCCGTATGCATAAGCTACAAGTGATTTTAACGAATTTTACTTTTTTAATTATTCACATTTTATATAAACCAGCTTTTAAAATTTAAAAATTTTAAAACAATTGTTTGGCGCAGTTTAGCCAGAATTGGTTGTTGCACCATAAAACACTCCACTATCTTTCGCTCACTCACTAAATTATTTTAATCGCTTGTCTGTATTATAGGTGGTGCTGTTCTTGTACGCAAAACGAAAGATTCTAATCAGAGATCACCGACCAATGGGGAAGGTGAAGAGGAGCTACCACCAGTGGATACTCTCGAAGCCTGTGACAAAGCTGCAGAAAGGTCAGTTATTGTTGCATTTTTCAATCCATTTTTATGAACTTCATATAAATTTACTGCAAATATTTAAGACCATTACAGAATTTTTACGATGTATAAGCGATGATGTGTAAGTATATCTTATTTGCCGCTTGATAAAATTTCTTAAATTCTTAATCTAGTACTTCTTTAAGGTATCCGACTACATTCGGACCCGTGATTTTAAAAAAGCGCATAAATGGATAATTTTTATGATATTTAGAGTCACTCAGATTCGATACATGCATAAAATTGTTTTAAGGACGTTTTGACAAAAAAAAATTATTTAAATACAATATTTTGGCAAAAAATTAACTTAGAATAACCTTTTTCAAAATGTTCTCCTTTTGTGAAAAATGCTTCTATTATAATAACATTTTGCCTGTATATAGCTCAGACCTCTGTACAGAGGCACAACAATGATTTTTGAAAAATTCACATTATTTTCAGAGTTACAACTAATTGAAATAATTATTGGCGTTTTTTTTTCTTAAAATTTCTTCCCTCTGCTGTCGTAAAACATGGATAAACCCACTTCTAAGTTATATATTTCAAAAATTCTAGTTGAGCCTCTGTACAGAGGTCTGAGCTACATACAGGCAAAATATTATTATAATAGAAGCATTTTTAACAAAAGGAGAACATTTTGAAAAAGGATTATTTTAAGTTAATTTTTTGCCAAAATATTGTATTTAAATAATTTTTTTGTCAAATTGTCCTTAAAACAATTATATACATGTATTCTAATCTAAGTGACACTAACTATCATGAAAATTATCCATTTATGCGCTTTTGCAAAATCATGGTTCCGAACGTAATCGGATACCTTAAATATTATCAGCGGATTAATTCAAAAGAACGAATTCCGATCGTAAATAGCAATTATCAAGACCATGCTTCATTACTGTTATTTTACTTGAAAAGTCAAGCAAAGTAAAAGTAATTTATGCTTAAAAAAACATCCTAATTCAAATTTAAGGAATATGCGAAACAGTATTTTTAGAAACATCCTTAGATATAATTATCACACATCAGCTTACAAGTAAGAATTTTATTTCTCATTTTCATTTGTAGCAATAGAAAATAATTTCTTTCAAGGAAAGCATTGTTTTATCAAAAAAGAAGTATATACTGTTTTTTTCTTCAATAACTAATTCATTTCCAAAAGTCACTTTCTATAGTCAAGAAAATTTCCGAAGCTCAGAAAAATTTTCATCAAATTATGCAGCTAGCTCTATGAAGTACTAAAGGGAGGTATATATTAAATACTGAGAAAAAATAAAGTTTTAAATATTAAATAAAAATGTAATGATTAAATTGCAAATTTTTTTCACGCCTACACATTAGTTACCTAGTACATTATATTAATTTAATCGGCGTTTTATAAAAATATTGTTACGTTGCTTGGGTTCGAGGATTTTATGCAAATCAGTCGCAAAGAGCAAGACAGTTCTTAAGGAGCGATAGAAATTTATTGTCAAAAAACCAATCCTTGAAATACAGGATACACAGCGAAGTTCGAAGTATAATTCTCAGAAGGCCTTCACACTTTCAACACAGCGCTCAGATACAATTATCAGTGTCTAAAATACATGTATGCAAAAGATTATTCATAATCACCACTCGTCCTACTCCACAGCCAAGCTAATCGATAGTCAACTCTTCACAGTCAAGCCTAGAGTACTAATCACTAGTCAAAACAATACTATTTTACTTTTGGCGAGCACCTCCCTATTTACAAGTCTTGCGGATTCTTCGAGAAAATTTTGCTTGCATCATAGATTGGGAAATTAGTGTATTTCTCCACTAATTTCCAGAAGAATCCATAGGGTCACAAACTCGCCAACATGGTCACCAAAAATGATTCCAACTTGGCTCTATCACCAAGATTGCACCAAGTTCCCATTGTATCGGCCTTATAACGTAAGGGACGGTGTTGCTTGCGAATATTACAAATTTAACATAAAATAAATGTATCATAGAGTAATATAAATGCATTACGCATCCGAAAACGAATTATTTACACTATTTCACACAAAATTTGTAAAAAGTTTTTTGAAAATATTTCAATCATCATAAGCTAACAGCGGCGTATTAATGCCTAAAAAAGCCACATTTTGAAAACTGTTAACTCAATGTATATTTTCTAGTAAGTAATTATAAACAATATATATAGGCTTATTCTCTACAAACAAGAGATAACATCCAACAATCATATATAATTACTTTCTGCAATACAGACAGAAGTCCATAGATCACTAAAGAAAAAGGAAACTTAAAAAAAAAGAGAGAGGAATTTTTAAAAATTAGGGATGTTGCAGTGCTATAAATCTTTCTGGCTTAGGACAGCTCTTATATATAAAATAATTTATATAAAAGTGGGCTTTAACAAGATTTGAGATTAGTCAAAACCTTCACTCTTTCTTTTTACAATACTGAACGAAGTCCTATTGAAAATAATGAGTAGAATTTCTAAATCCATTCCAAAAAAAAATGTGACTTACCCAAAACTGCATACAAAAATGCATAGCCCGGGCTGAATCTGTGAATAAGGAGCAAGTTGTTGCACGATTCTAAGCCCACATTCAAACTCATTTAGCAAAAAGTATAAAACTGTTAGTACTAAAATAATTATATAGTGCGTGTATAAATATATAAAAACTACTCTTACTTGAGAAACTCTAGGAATATATTTGTAATTGTGTGTAAAATAATATTTTGGTTAAAATAAAACTAAAGGAATAATGATAGTTTGAATATGCAGGTAACTATAAATACATCTAACAAGGAAAATTGGATATTCATGATAAAATCTATAATAATAAGCTATTAATCTTCTACACAGAATTTAATATATTCTATTTAGAATTTCTTTATGTAAATAACTATTACCAAAGCTAATTCGGTAATTCTGATTTAAACAGAATTTAATAAAATTTTTATAATTTTTTATTTTTTCTGAATTTTTTTTTTAACAAGAAATTTTTTACGTTGTATGTAATTAATAATAATATTTCTGAATATTTATACATGTAAATATGTAAATTACTTTCCTAATAAAGATAAAGTACTTTTATAATATTGAATTTAAATTCACATCTCTTTTGTCATTTGTATTTGTTGCAACTTTATAAGCATTCGGAACTCTATCTTATATAATTGAGTAATACTATCTATATAATTATTGATTCTTTTCTAGTGATGTAATATATGTTTAAACTAGCGTACTAATGATATACTAAATTGAGTAATACTATCTTAGATACGTAAATTAATTAAAATATTAATATTAATCAGAAAGTACAGGCACACATATTTATCAAAATGACTTTCAAAACGTTGTTAAAAGCTTAGAGTGTCAATACTTCACAAAACTTTACAAATACCTCTAAATAATTTGGTTCTCAATAATTATATTTACTCTAGTGAATATTTTGAAATTTCAAATTCAATTAATAAAAACAGTAAAATTGTTGGATAAATTGTTTTATTATGAAAAACAGAGAAAGAAGAATTTTTTTTAACTTATTTATTCCTTTTAATTCTAAAATTGAAGCGCTTCTTAATTTTTAACGGTAAATTTTCAAAACATTTACTGTAGTAAAAACAAATGATTTTTCGAAACGTGAACATACATTGAATTAAAATTTAATATTTAATAATAACGTCAGAAAAAAAGTTTTTTTTAAAAAAAAAATTAGCTTTAAACACTAAAAAAAACTACTATTAAATCTTTTTAAAATAAAATTTTTGCTTGGAATATAAAGAAACAAACATAATTGTTTAAGATTATATTATTTAAAAACCTTCAATTCTAAATCTTTATAGCTTTTGAAAACTCAAGCATAGCTCAAAAATAACAAACAAAAATAGTACTCCTATATAAGCAAAACAGTTCCAAAGATCTTAAGAAAACCAAAATAAAAATTTCAGTTTATTTAAGAACACATTTTTTTCCTGAATACGGATAGTTCAGATGAAAATTTATGCTCAAAAGTTCTTTTGAATAGAAAAAAAAATAGATAAATATTTTTGTTCCGAAATGGAGTATCTCTCTTTGTGAATAAAAATATCATACTTCACTTGAAAAAATATTGTCATTTGCATTTTTAAAGTGACTTAAATATTTGATTTTAAAAATGTTGAAATAGAACTTCTGTACATTAAATCAAAAAAGTTGGAAATAGATAAGTAAACTTAAGATTATAAACACACAAACACACACGAATGAAGGAACTAAATTATTAACTTAACAAAATTCTTTATTTACAGAAATGTAATTGAAGAAAATCATCTAATTTAAATGAATAATTAGTCTTCAAGACAAGAAATTCAGCGCTCGTGCTCTAAAATAATTTTAACGATAAACCTGTTCATTCTATATGAATTATCCTCAAGTTTCTAATTGTATTACTTAAACACCCACATAGTTTCATCATTTGGGGATCATACCTCCAATTAACCCATTTTTTGTAATTCCTACTATTAGTTCACACTCTCCCTGTATATACATTTATGCTATATATCTCGTTCAAATTTTCAATCGGTTATAAAATACTTTTTATTCATTCACTCAAGTTCAAATACAATTTTTTAACTTGTAGTGGATGACACTTGATGTTAATTCAGATTCCTTCAGCCTTCAGATACCCTTAGAAGCCTCCCTAGAATCTTGCTTTTTAATTGGTTTCGTCTATCGCAATCAAATAGAGTTTACAAGGGATATCTTTAATGAAAGATAGTAAATAGATACTGTTACTGCAAAACCTCACACTAAGGATTTAACACAAGATACTATGCATTCTTTTCTCGGGGAGGTTTTGGATCCTCCACCTTACAGTCCGAATCTATCCCCTTGAGATAACAAATCGTTTGGTTTCCCAAAAAAGGCCTCGAAATAACAGAGTCTCACTTGTGATCAAGTGGACGGGGGCTATAGAAAAGGGTTAAATGATTACATGGTGAAAAATGGTTACATGATCTTTGTTACAATAAAATGTAGAAAAACTTATATCACGTTTGGGTACAATTTCCTGAACTACGGTGGAAATTATTTATAAGTTCTCATGAAACCACTTAACTATATGCTTCACAAAAACTGTAGTGTTTAATTTTTTTAAAGTATCTGTGATATTTCACACATCAATGATACTAATTTAATACTAATCCCACATTATGGATAGCTAAATATTTGAAAAATGAAGTTGTAGCGGTGGTATCTACATAAGCCAGTAACAGCCTCTGGACATAGGTGATCACGTTTGTCAACTGGTCATGTTACTTGGCTTTAGATACATAGGTCGCGGGTCCCGTCCACCGGATAAGCGTCATCTCATTGGTGAACTAAGAAACGCGAAACCTTCTGATCTGTCGTGACGCTATCTACCCGTAAACAAGCAATCAAAAGTCGTCAGACCCACTTGACGCAACAGCAATAACTCACACGCTCACCATAACAAATATATCATTCGTTCGCCTATCCACCGACTCACTGGTGGGAAAGTACTGTAGCGGTGGTATCTACATAAGCCAGTAACAGCCTCCGGACAGAATTGATCACTTTTGTCTAGTAGTCATGCTACTTGGCTTCGGATACTTAGGTCGCGGGTTCTGTCCTTCGGATAAGTGCTCCTCAAAGTCTCTCTCTCTCTCTCTTTGTGCTTGTAAATGATTCAAATTAACTGAACTATTCTCCTGTTTAAGTAGCAAATGAGTAATCTGTTGAACAAGTTTTTTTTCTACGATGAATCGTTGTAAATTTCTAATGAGATAAAACTTCTTATGAGTGCTTAACCCTCCAAGCGGTCTGCACGTAAAATCCCGTCATTGCAGAGATGCTTTTTCTGCCTTCAAACAAGATTCCCAAAAGCGGCCGAGCCACATTCTTAAAAATATGGCTCAACCGTTTTTGGAAACCTCACCTGACGGCAAAAAAATACGTGCGGTGCATTTTCGAAGCATCTCCAGAATGGCAAGACTTTACGTGCAGACCGCTTAGAGGGTTAAAGACTAAATAATCTGAAAGCTAAAAACAAATACGAAATATTTTTAAAATATATTTAATCCTTTCATTAATTACAAATGAAATATTAAATATTACACAGAATCTTTCTCCTTTCATTCAAAAATAGAATAACAATGTAGAATTTCGGGAACATTCTATTTCAAACATTACTTACAAACTCTCCATCTAAAATATTCTATTTCCACTTTATAAAAATAAAATTCGACACTAATATGAATAAATTTCTCAGTAAATCGCAAGAGACTGAACTGAAATTTGAGTTAAAATTTGTTTCAAGACGTTTTTATGATTCCTTACTTATCCATACCAGCAAATGCATGTTCAATTGGATCATCAATTTCTCAGGTTACGTGCCCAAAAACTTTAGAACGTTCCTTCCGGAGAAAAAAGATGATTCAATTGAAAAAAGAACGACTTAACCATCCGTAAATTATTAAGGTTGCGTTCGGATTCAGTGTAGCGTGAAATAGTCATCAAAACGTGAAATCCATTCTGAAATGAATACGGAAGGGAAAACTAGTTTCTTTGCATACATGTATATATATATATAAGAGGATCTAAACTTTTCATTTGAAAATTGAAAATAAGAAAGTAAAATGTTTTTCCATTTCGTTCAGTGCCAAAAAAAATTTCAGATATTCTGACAAAGTTTCAATAAATTTTAGGATTTTTTAAGCAGGTAAAGGAGCGGGGGTTGCAAATGTTTAATATTTCTTTTCGTTCTTGCTGAAATGTTTGATATATAAACGTTTTTTTTTAAATTTGTAGTAAGTGGGAAAAAATATTTTTGAGAATGTGTTATCTTAGAAAGAGTTCTTTTTTCTAAACTTTTTCCAGAATAATTTTATTAATCGATGCAGAGGATCTTAAGACCTTTAAAACCTTGTTAAACTGGAATTTATGTCCAAAGTGTAAGATATTTACAAAAAAAATAAGAGTATTAAAAGTTTCTTAAAAAAGAATGTTTTTAATCATTGCATAGAATAACATTTAAAGAGATACGATAAAAATAGAATAATGAAGGGTGTTAGGTATTATAGATTATTTAAAAGTGGTAAAAATTTGGGGTTGGGACCAATGCAGTATCCTTTAGTGTAACAATTATTTAGAAATTTAAGTTTGGTTACACAAAAATAACGTATATTGTAATTAAAAATGTTAGGCAAAGAACATGGGTGGTTTTTCATTGCGACATTTCGAAACCATTGTAGCCTCCGTTATATAAGAATGTTTACCTAAAAAACTAATAATTTCCAAAATAGAAGTTATTTGCTTTTAAAAACTTTGAAAAATACGACAATATAAACACAGTTCATAAAGAGAAGTTAGGCTATAGTAATTTCACGAAATCATGTGAGAGGATTTAAAAAAAAACTCTTCAATATAAAACAATAAAAAGCACTGTTTGAAAAATATTTCAATACAATTGCAAAGCAATGATAATAGAAATTTAACTAAAACTCATAAAAACAGAAATATCGAGATTTCAGAGACAATTGTATGTACATGAAAAGAATAATTTTATAAGAGATTAATTTGTCGTAAATCAAATCCTTTTGTATAACATCCATTTCACAGCGTAATTCTTAATGTGTAAATTTAAACGCTTCCTAAATCTATTTAAAATCGTGAAGTGGATATTTGTGCGTATGAAATCGTAATTAATTCATCAGAATATCACTACTATCTCTACACTGAAGAAACGCAAAAAAAAATATTTATTTTTACTAGTAAATTTTGTAAAACGAGAACTTTTAAATACAAATTTCAAAAAATTCATTCTCCACTTTCTAGTTACAGTTACGCCACATTTAGTGATCAAAGTTACAAGCATGCATACGTCAACAAAGGGCTCTGTGGTGACTTAGTAGGAATAAGACAAAAACTTTTATTTATTTCGAAATCAAACAAAAGTGATAATCACATTAAGTAAATATTCATTAATAAAGGCTTAGAAAATCCAGAATGGGATTAACTGTGCGTGTTCGACTTCTTAATACATTCAAATTAAAATTTATGAGCAGTTATACACATTTATCTACTTATTTTCTTTTTATTTGCTTATGTGAGCACAGTAACTGGGAGTTAAACCTTCAAATAAATCAATAACTGTAAGCCATTGTGAGAGAAAGAGTTTTTTTTTTTTTTTTTTTTTTTTTTTGTATGCTGATGAAATATTTTTTCAAATTTGTATTTCCTTTTTGGAAGACTTCTTTAAAAAGTGTTCAATTAGGAACTGTCGAAAGTTAATTAGTATATGTAGTCCTATAAGTATAAAGTAAGGTAAACTCATTAAAAATGGTACGTTTTTAACGTGGATCTATCCATCATTTCTGACTACTTCATTTGCACACAAAGCAGTTTAAAAATACTTTTTCCTAAAATATTTACATTTAGAGATTAGTTAAATGAAAAGTTAAGTTTAAATAAAGACGATGGTAAAACACAGAGTGAGTGAGTGAATATCTGTTCAGCTAGCTACACGAGGGCTTTTGGCCAAGTAATTTTGAATTATGGTCAAGTGACGTGGACGACACCTGAGCTGGCACCCCCCTCTCTTAACTACCACACCACACCAACGGGAGGACGTTTCAGCTGTCGACAGATTTAACGTGCATCGCTGCCCTACACGACGGGTCTTTAGTGATACTGGGCTCAAACTCATGAGACATGCCTGCCATGATCCGATACCTTCCCCACTGGTGGTATAACACAGAACTTTACATATTAAAATAACAATGATGATTCAAAGGCATTTGCCAAAAGGACTTCCAAAGCTTGTGATATGGCCGTCCTATGGTGACCATATCTTTGATTGTCAGCGTGAATTAGAGGTGTAGGATTCTCGAAATGAATCGGCATTTTAAAATTCTTAATATGACTTTATTAAGAATATAACTTAAATTTCTAATAAATTAGATAAACTTATATTAAGTGAGAATAAACCAAACACACAGCTGTAGTTAAACCTGATCGCGTAACTTAGATCACTTATCTAAATAATTATATTATCCGCCTACTTTCAATTGGGATAATATTACAAGTCCTAATATCAAATAATCAGTCCTACCTTAATTCAAGCTAAGGTTCTATCACAGTACGAAGCTCCTGGGCGCGCGTGCAATGGTATGCACCTTGTAGTAATGGCTAGAAATCTTGGTAACTTTATGATAGGCCGTCAATTCACACTCGTATCTCTTCCAAACATAACTTTACCCTAAATTGTCATTCTGCTTACTGAAACTTCTGTTCTTTTAAAAGCTATCTTATTTACATTTCACAATTGCATTTCACCTCCTGGATTTGGATTACAAAAGATTTGCCATTAATCTTGTCCGTCAAAGAACCCAGAGGTTATGTTACAGAAGAGACGCGTGAGCCCGTCACAAGCTATTTCGCGTGTTCTTCCTTTATTGGAATTCTTTCTTTTTTTTTTTTACATCTATTGAACCCAAGTTTTCTTTTATTTGCTAAGTTTGTCAAGTGTGCGTTATTATTTCAAGAAGAATGTAAATCTAAGTTTTAATGTGTATATAACACCGTACTCTCGAGTATAAGTATATCCTTGTATAAGTCGGAAATGCGCTTTTTCTTCGAAATTTTATTTAAAATTACAGACCTGTACCGTTACAACCTCTGACAATAAAGTTTGGTGAATAGTCCTTTAACATTAACGTAGATGTAATATTAACGAAAGTTACCTTACTGTCCTTCGAAAAAGTCACCTTCCATAACTATGCTATTCTGAGATCTGCTATACATGTCCTGGAAACTTTGAAAGAAGTCTTCTTTTGAGATGGAGTTCAAAAGTCTCGTCACGTTTCGTTGGATGTCAGAAATATCGTCAAATATCTTTCCTTTCAAAGCGAGTTTGAGTCGTGGGAATAAGAAGAAGTCTGGAGGTTTGAGATCTTGCGAGAAGAGTGGATGTTCAATTTGCACACACCCTTTTTGCTAGGAACTGTTTGACGATATTAGCTGTGTGAGGGCGTGCATTGTCATGAACAAAAAACCATGAACCTTGTGGGAACTGGGGTCGTACTCAACATAGACGTTTCATGAAGCAGGTCAAAATTTCAATGTACCTTGCAGCATTCAGCGTCCAGCTATCATGCGCACAGTTAATTGATGATTTTTCGTGATTAATTTACTCACTTTCTTAATGTTTTCGTCACTGACGGAGGTTGCCGGTTTTTCGCAACGAGATTTGTCAGAAACGCTTTCCCGGCCATCTCGAAAACTGGTGAACCTCTCGTACACACACTTCATGGACGGTGCTTGATCTTCATGAGCACGCACCAGCATCGAATAAGTTTTTGTCGGTGTCTTGTCAAGCTTAAAAAAAAAACGTTAAATTGAGCTTTTGTTCGCTCATTTTCCTGTTCCCAGTTAAGAAACAACGCATACAAGCACTGTAAAACAAGTCTTACACGGAACGCAAACGATTCTCAACTGAACAACGGTGGAGGCAGATGGTCAACACCTGCCTCTACGCGTGTGTAGCTTTTTGTTTCGCCAGTGTTGCCAGATCGGTCATTCTGACTTCATTCACCGAACTGTATTGTCAGAGGTTGTATCTCGAATTGAAAAAAAATTCCTGTATTTTCAAAGAGCCTAATGCCACTGAAGATCCACCATGTAGAGGGGCTGATACAGGTTAAATCTGTCAGGGCTGAAACGTCCTCCCATTGGTGAGGTGTGGAAGTTAAAAGAGTGGTTGCTAGTTCAGGTGTCGTCCTCGTCACTTGACCATGGTTCAAAATTACGAGGTCCGTCACTAAAATCCCTCCTGTAGCTGAATAGGTTGACGTTAAATTCACTTACTCACCCTGTATTTTTAAATATGTTACCAAGCAGATAAAACGGATAGAATATTTTCCATTAAAATTACTGTAAAGTAAAACAACAACGACAATAGAGTTATTTCGGGCAATCCTACATGAATTAACATACTCCTCTTTCATTCATCTGTTATATTGTGCTCTATTTTCCCTATTCTTACTTTATGCGTCATTTTTTAATGAGTTGGAAATGAAATTTGTGTACGACGAGTGATTGTTGACCGATGTTTCATATCCTGGAAGAAAAAGTCCCTGCATGATGAATTCAGAATGAATTCACCACATGATGAATTTCCTTCAGACGTCCCAATAAGTTAATATATAGTTTGATAACTATACGGAAACTCAGATTCTCCCACTAACTTTAAAGAATTTGTGTAATTTTTTTCCCGTTAGAATAAAAATTCAATTCAAAATACCCAAAACATGAAACAAAAAAGACCTAAAATTGCTTTTTTCATGGTTAACTAAAAACACGTTTAAAAATAAATAAAATACACATAAAATAAACACTTTTTTTTTTCGAGATTAGTGGCTCTATAAGTCGATACCGATATTTTTTAAATCTTTAATAAAAGTTTTAAAAAATATCGTATTATACACGGAAATATACAGTATATATTAACTAATTTTAATATGATTACTATTTATTGCATAATTTTTATTTGTATTTATTTGCTTAGTTTATGTTATAAAATTATAAACTTAAAGTATTCATATCTATTTTAAATATGTGCTATTAACTACATTATTACTTATGACCTCTTTTTAAGGTTTTTAAAATATTTTTAAAAAAATGTCTTGTTTATCATGTAATTCTTGAAATATTTCTCCAGTTTATTTTGCTGTAAATAAATATGTATATATTTGGCACTAGCATTTGACGTGACATCATTCGCCAAAGTGAAAACATTGCACACAAACATACAAAGAGAAATACAACAACGTAAGAATAAACCAGGAACTAAAAAATAAAATAAAATAAACGTTAGTCAGACAAGAGGCCTTGTTGCTGTTTGCTGTAAATATTCTACAGTATAAATGTTTTCCTTAACAAAAAAAATCAACACAATGAAAAGTACCCTTTGTAGAATTTTTCTGTTTAGAATATAAGTGCCAGGAAGCTTACTTCCCTTCAAAACTGGTATTGAAATATATCAGTGAACAATTTTTTTCATTTGTTTACTTTTTGATTAGGTAAACTTTAGAGTGAGATATTTCAGGAGCTTTTCTCGATTTTCAAAATCTGCATGCATTTGTGATTTCTTCTATATTCTCTCAACGTTTTAATTTATGAACAGAACCTATTTATAGTATCAGCATTACTGTGTGTATGTTAACACTCTTAAAACATTCTTATATTTGTAAAAAAATACAGTGGCTAAAGTAACACATATTCTTTACCATTTTTCAATTCCTACTATTAGTCCGTACTCTCCCTATATATATTTATATATCTTGTTCTAGTTTTCAATCGTTAATAAAATACTTTTTTATTCATCCACTCAAGTACAAATACATTTTTAAATATAAATTCATTAATTAAATTTAATTTTAAAAAATTATAGTTTAAGAGATATATTTCAGTCGATATTATTTTTCTAGATGGCAGGACCATTGGATAAAACAGCTTTTATTAAATTTTTGATGAAGATTTAATTTAACCCGAATAATCATATGCTAGTTAAACGTCAGCATTTCTTTTACACTGGTTAAGATAAATTCTTACCTATTATATTCAAACTTTATTTAAAAATGTAATTACAAATTTAATGTGGTTAAAAAGTGTTTAATGTTAATTTAAACTGTGTTTTGCAACTTAATATAGTGATTCTGTCATATGTATATATGTATCTATATTATTGTAATTATTTAATAAATGGTAACTAAAATAAAAAATTGCTTTGTTGACTTAAGTAGGAATTGACTTTAATTTTTTTTATATATATTACTTGT
The DNA here is from genome assembly GCA_019973955.1 of Trichonephila inaurata madagascariensis. Classification (NCBI taxonomy): domain Eukaryota; kingdom Metazoa; phylum Arthropoda; class Arachnida; order Araneae; family Nephilidae; genus Trichonephila; species Trichonephila inaurata. Next base: position 166,765 of record BMAV01007817.1, read on the forward strand.
TTCAAAGTAACACAAATAAAGTATTCGCAAGATCTTTTTAAATACCGAGGTTAATTCTTATATTCGGAAAAAAAATTAAACAGATTAACAAATATCTTAAGATTAAAGATTTTTTTTAACCTACTTTAGTTACCTTTTAACTTTTGTAGACTGTAATTATGAACATCGTCGTTTGCTACTAATTCATTAAAAATTATATTAATAACAGGAAAGCTTCTGGGGAACTTAAGCACAAAATTTGATGTTATTATTGGATGATGATAGAGGAATTTTTTTTCAAAATTTCAACTAAGATATTTTTTAATTTACTGTTGAAGGGATTTTCAATATATTTCGTGACTTAGCTCTCACAAACACCGCCGAAATAAACGATTTTTACACCATTTTGGAGATCCAGTCGTCTTTTAAGAAGACGTGCTCTGTTTCTTTGGCGAGTAAACTAATCAGCCAATTTGTGGCGAATATTTGAAAATAGCTCTGAAAACCATCAATTTCCTCCTCCAAGAAATATTGCCGCCTTGCTACGTAGTTTTTGTGGAAATTTTACTCACATATGATGTGTGGTACGGTATATCCATTACTTCCTCAGGAACTTTCTTGGAGACTTTGTATTTATTCATCTGTTTGCTTGAATTTCACTGAAAATTATTCAGAAGAATATCTAAAGGTGAGCCCTTATGTAAAAAGTTATTTTAAATTTTTGTATATATCATCTTGTAGAAGATTGCACGAACACCCTCATTTAAAAATGATGCTTGATAGCTGGATAGTTGAGTTTTGTTTTAAAAATTCACTTATTCGAGGAAAAGGCATTGCAACTAGTAATTAATTGATAAAATACATATCTTAGAGAATATATTTTATTCTATATTTATCTCTCAAAGAATATCTTTTCTTTTTTTATTTAACTGCCAAACAGTGCTGTGTAAGTAATAAGCAACTGGAAAAATGTTTAGAAAGAAATTTGTTTCTTTCAGTTTATATGTATGGATGTAAATATGCAAAAATATCATTTACAACAATTTAATATTTGTCAAATTATACCTAAAATGAATCATAACAGAGATTTTCCAGGTAGTTAATACGAGTTATTTTAATAATTGTTTGTTTGCTTTTGTTAATTTTACCGATTTGGTAACTTTATATAAAATAACATTTCAAACGGTATTTTGAAGGATATCTTCCTAATTCTGGTGAATATTAAAAAAGTAATAAATTACGTATCACAAAGCTTTTTTTTTTATTTAAATAAAACCTCCACGTGTTTATATCATAAAAAATTTCATGTAATTTCTTGTTGGAACTGCTTACTTTTGTAAAAAATAACAAGTGTTGACATCCTATCAAATAAAATTTTATAAATAACTGCTAAACGAGTTGTTATTATTTTCTCGATAACAATAATTTCGTGTGGAAACCTAAATATTAAAGATGGGAGAAAGAATTCATTTCACGTTTCAGAGTTTTCAATTTTATTCACTTTCCCCCACAAAAAAAAAATTCTGTCTTGTTTTTAGTTAAGAATGCATTAGAAATTTGTTTTGATTCTTGATTTTCTATTGTATTGTTCTTGGTTGATACAAAAAGAGAGCTGCATTTTAGGTAAAAATTCCAATTTATATGTTTAACATGAAAAAAACAGAAAACCAGGAAAACACCAACTAATCACTTGACGATATCTAGAAAGCTACCACAAAACTCATTTATTTAGTAGCAAAATGCGTATAATGTCAAAAATATACTTAATAGATATTCATTCTTTGAAAACTATATTTAAGGAAAAATTTTACACAATCATATATATTTGAATTTTTTCCTTTTCTTTTTTGTAAAACTCAGCACATTGCTAAAAATAAGCTACTTAATAATTATAAAGAAGAAAATGTAATTTCTTAAATTTGCATTCTATTAGCCTTTTGTTCCTGTAAAATATACAATAAAACAAGGGCAGACAAGTGTTTTGGCTCGGAGGAACACATTGTGGAATCGGAGAACACTGGAAAGGCTCACTTTTTTTAAAATGATTGCATTCCTTAGTTAAGGTATCCGACTACGTTCGGAACCATAATTTTAAAAAAGCGCATAAATGAATAATTTTCATGATATTTAGTGTCACATAGATTAGAATACATGGATAAAATTGTTTTAAGGACATTAAGACAAAAAAAATATTTAAATACAATATTTTGGCAAAAAATGAACTTAGAATAACCTTTTTTCCAAATGTTCTCCTTTTGTAAAAAATGCTTCTATTGTATTAATATTTTGCCTGTATATATCTCAGACCTCTGTACAGAGGCTCAACTATGATTTTTGAAAACTTCACATTATTTTCAGAGTTACAACCATTTGAAATAATTAGCGGCGTATTTTCTTAATATTTCTCCCCTCTATTGTAGTAAAACATGGATAAACCGACTTCCAAGTTATGCATTTCAAAAATTCTAGTTGAGCCTCTGTACAGAGGTCTGAGCTGAATACAGGCAAAATATTATTATAATAGAAGCATTTTTCACAAAAGGACAACATTTTGAAAAAAAATTATTCTAAGTTAATTTTCTGCCAAAATATTGTATTTAAATAAATTTTTTTGTCAAAATGTCCTTAAAACAATTTTATACTTGTTGTCTAATCTAAGTGATACTAAATATCATGAAAATTATCCATTTATACGCTTTTGCAAAATCACGGTTCTGAACGTAGTCGGATACCTTAACTATATCAGGGAAAGTATAAAGTTTATCACAAAAAACTAATAAATATCAGATAAATAATATAGTGGTAATTTTATTATCATATTATTTATTGTTTTAATTTCAAATCATTTGTAACTGCAAACACATGTAATAATATTAAAATCAGTTTAGTGACAAATGTACCCTATCATACTATTCTATAATTTTTTAGAATTTAGAGGTGAGATTGCTTGTTCAAAATCTCATCGTTCCCTTTTGTTGATCTTCATGCAAACAGATTTTTGTCACAAATATATGTCAAACCAAATATAGAGAACGTTTTATCACTTAATTTCTTCTTATACTGAAATGTTTCTGCAAAAATTTGTAAAAGTCAATTAATGTCATGCCCTTAAATAATTGCTTCACACTCTGATCTGATTGCAAGTAGGTAAATTCAAGTTCAAGCTCCTTAGGTGCTGCTTCCATATAAGCAGTAATGAGATAAATGATCAAATTGAATTTTGTCTCAATTTTCTTAAAATCCGTAAATCTTATGACCTCTTTCACGGTTCAAGATGATTATTTTTTGCCTTGGAAGACAGCAAAACAATCTCTATGCTGGTTACTATTTGCCCACTCCAGCAAAAAGATCTTGGTGGATCTCAAAAGTTTGAAAATCTCATATATGTGTAGCGTCAACATTTTATAGTTGATAACCATATAAATGTTTAATTGATAATCTAATTTTGACACGTGGTACATTTTTCCTTTTTACATATATAAATCAGAAATGCCTAATAAATTTCATAAATATTATTACTTTTATTCCAGAATTATGTTGTTATCTGTATATATAAATGATATCGTCGGTCTAATTATCAGACTACGTAACTCCATCTGGGAAGCTAATTTGATACAGGAGGGTTAGGCGTCAAGTTGTTGTTTGTGTTCGCCAAGATAGGCGATAATATTACAATATGGTTCACTTTGATATTTTTACGGGATGATATTGTTACAAATTTTGTGTAATGAACGCTTAAAATAGTGTAAATAACTTATATCTGGAAGTGTAATACGTTACTATTACTTTCTGTTGTATTTATTTTATGCTAAAATCTAGCCACTACCTCTCCCTTCGAAATATAGTTTTATTATGAAATAAAAAAAAAACCAGTGATTACACTGATCGAAGGAATAAATTAAAAGCGGAGCGCACACTGAGGCATGGCGTAGACAAAACAAAGGGGAAACACTAGTCTGTCATCTTGGATTTCATGTAACCCGACAACAACCGCTGCTTGGCGCGATTAAGAAATGGCGCCAAAAAGCGCTTGGCGCTTTGCACTCCTATATCAAATCAGTTACACCAGTGGAGTTAATCAGTCTGATAATTAGGCCGACGATATGTTAATTACAAAATAATTTAATGCAGTATTATAAACTTGGAAAACTCAAGATAGCGGCGTTATTTTATAAAAATAGTTCATTTATTATTTGACATTATACTATAATTATATACAAGTTTCAATATAGTAATAGGTATGATTATTAATTTATATCTCATATTTTTATAGGCTCCGAGAATTATCTAACCACCTGAACGATGGTGAAATTCCAATGGATGTCTTACAGCAGACGGTGGGTTACGCGGTATCTGTACTAGAAGCCATCTACATGGATGAAGCAAAGTACGTAAGAAAAGAAATTCCTTCCTATTTATGATTAAAGCTTAGTATTGTTTATTCTAAAATTAAACTTGAATAAATCTGAACTTCCAGGAATATTTATGGAATTTTCACAATTTTTTCAGGGGTTTATTGAAGTCTCATTTCTTGTGAGGCACTGAACTTGTTCAGAGTTAGAATTCTATAAGAATTTCAGAATGAAAATTTCCTTCTTAATAATCTTACTCAAGATTATTATCAAAATTACCTTTTCATTTTACTAATTGTGAAGCAACAAAAATGCTTTGCATCATCTAATTTGAAATATAAAAAACACTGAGAATTTTTGTTTGATGGATTATACTTGGAGAAAGAAGTAAGAAGATAAAGTGGGTCCTTAATCGTTTTCTCTACCCTATGTAACCTTGAATATTTTCTTAGATTGAATTTTTATTTCATAAACCTTTCTTCTATGCTTCTGTCTTCTTGGTGCGAAAGAAAATTAAAATAAATTGGGAAAAGTTATTAAGAGGTCACATACCTTTTAAAATTTTCGGAAAATTGATTTTTTTATTATTATTATTTTATTTTATAGAGAAAACCTTTCTGAGAGTTTTAAAAGAAACCGCATGAAGATATTCCATATAGAACGGAAGTTATTAAGAAAAGAAAAAGAGCAGAAGAGGTGATTTAAATGTTGTTTATATTTAGGCTGCTGGGGGCAGCTGTCATGTCGCTAGTGACAGCTGAGTTTCTCTGTTTCTAATATTTTCATTCTAATTATTATCAAGCGCTTGAATCTAAGCCTCAAATATTATTATTATTGTTCTAAATATTAATACAGCTTCTACTAACTTTATTAACTTCTACCTTGTTTTTATAAAGTGATTCGTGATTCTATGCTCGCTCGTTTCTGATTTTCACACCGTATCCTATTCTAAAATAGGTTTTAGGAAAAATATTTATTTTTTATAAACTTTTTTGAATGATGAATTTGACTGAATCTGCCAAAAGACCATCAAGTGAACGTCCTAAGAAAAGGAAGTTTACTGGTAATATGCACATGAGGTGCAAAGCTGTACACGGTGTGTATGAATCATTAAACACAACAGTGAATCTGGACACAAAATTCAGTTGCAAGATGTTGGCTCATCTTTTATTGAAAATGATGACGGCTATAGAGTGTTTGATAAAACTATTATATTTACAAACATTCAAAAATTTGCTTCTTGAAAAAAGTGTGGTGGAGATATTAAATTAACAGAAAAATGTGCTAGAGGTTTGTCAAGAGTTTTTTCGATTGAATGCAAAAACTGCAGTGACTTATGCTCGTTTAGAAATTCAAAAATGCGTGGTAAAAGAAAAAATATTCCAGAAATAAACAGACGTTTTATGTATGCAATGAAGACAATTGGACAGGGTCCTGCAGCAATGGCAACTTTCTGTGGAGTTATGGACTTTCCTCCACCAGTTGCTGAAAAATCATATAATATTATAAACAAACTACAATTGTGTAGTAAAGAAAGGACAGAGAAGCTTCAATGCAAAGTGCAGCTTTGGAAGAGGTAACTTGACAAATTCTTCTGATATAGTAATTAGTGGAGATGGAACGTGGAAAACCCGTGGCTGTTCTTCTAGTGTTGGGGTGTGTGCTGTCATAGGAGACAGAACAGGAAAGGTTATTGATGCGGAGTGATGTCTTCTTACTGTAAGAGATGTGATTCTTGGAGACGAAAAAAGGGTCACCTACTTACAAAAAATAGAAAATTCTTCACTGTAAAGAATGTTTGAAAACCCACAATGGCTTAGCTGGCATGATGGAGACTTTGGGAACGGTTCGTATATTTCAGCGCTCAGTAAGTCATCGTTCTGTGAGATATACATCTTACATCGGGGATGGTGATTCCAAAACATTCTCATCTATTACTGCATCCAATCCGTATGGAGAAGATATCTTAGTTTCAAAAATTGAATATGTTGGACATGTTCAAAAAAGAATGGGAACTCATTTATACGAAAATTAAAACAAATGAGCTCCAAACTCAGTGATGGGAAGTCGATTGTGTGGTGGAAAGGGAAGGTAGACCGGCAGAATGATCGACTTAATTACAACGTACCATGGAAATGCAATCCGACAAAACAAAACATGCCTGCCAAATATGCTAAAAGCTGTTTGGGGCTGTATATTTCCATCTGCGTTCAAGCGACGAAGAACCATTGCACAGTTTTTGTCCTGTAGGTCCTAATTCTTGGTGTAAATATCAAAATCAAGTATTAGAAGGTAGTGTGGAAAATTTTAGACACAATAACAAATTACCAGTGGCAGTAATGGATGCCATAAAACCTGTATTCAATGATCTGTCACAACCTAAACTCCTACAAAAATGTCTAGGGGGTAAAACCCAAAATAATATATATATAATGAATCCATTAACTCATTAATATAGAAATTATGCCCAAAAACTTTAGGTTGTGGTAGAAAGATTGTTGATATTTCCACAAATGAGGCAATTGTCATTTTTAATGATGGCAATCAAGGCAGACTAAAAATTATGCAATCGCTTGGTCTGACTGTTGGTGATTTGTTGAAATCGTCGAATCGGCCGCCTCTCCGACAAATTTTGAAAAATCGCCAATTTGGCGTGTTTTTGCATGTTGTGTTTCGGAGTCGCAACCCTACCATAACACGCAACTCCGGAGAGCGAAATTCAAGATGATGGAAGGAAAATCATTAAAAGATAGCATTTTAAAATTTTGAAACTGAAAATCGCTGCAAAAATTATGCATTTAAAAATGAAAATAATTTCACTTACCTTTAAAAAATGCTGCTTTTTCCGACATTTTCTGATGACGATGTGTTCTTTACAGAAATTATACCTGTCTGCGATTGCATATTTCGGAGGGCACCTTCCAAAACATTTTTGCATGACTAACAAAACGGTACACATATCTATATTATTCAATTCAAACCAAGACCCTTTCCTTACACTCCTAAACACATGATGGTTATCCTCTTTCACACTCTACTGATTTCAGCAGTACCATTCAAAAACCATCATTCACTTTCTTACCCGATCTTTCTCTCAATTCCATACTTTTTCCACATTCCGGACATACATGCGATGATCCAATCAAACTTTCTTTCATGTACCATTCTCAAACAGCTTTCTTTCCAAGCACAGACAACAGGGCAAAAAACTTTCCAGAATATTAATCGTACTTTTCCTGCATTCATTCAAGTTATTCCTAATAGCATCGCTGGACATCATGGCAATCTGTTAAAATTTATGTGAAGAAAAAAATAAAAAATTAGAGGCTAAAAGAGGTTATATAGGAATAAAGAGATTAAAATTATTTTCAGCTCAATAAAACATCTATGTGAAGCTGTAATAAATAATAAAGACGACCTCACTAAGCTCTGATAACTCATTGCTATTCAACAGTATGTAATGTATATCAACAATTATTGCAGCATAACTTTTTTTGGATTCCAAACATTTGTATTTTGTTTTTTGTATTGAATTCAGTAACAAATTCCTTTTAAAATATTGTAAAATACATCGCATTTTGTGCAACGTAACATTTTCTAAAAGCATACAAACTTAAAAAACATAACAATTTTAAAATGTGTCCACAATTTTGGACTCCACTGTATAATATAATAATTATAAATAAATACCATAATAATAATTATAAATGAATACCATAATAATAATTATAAATGAATAACATATAATATGTAATAATATTTATAAATAAATGTAATAAAAAATGAATTATTATAAATAAAGAATATTATATGATTATTACATATAATAATAATTATATTTCTATATTATATTATAAATAAAATAATTACATAAATTATATGAAAATTATTGATAATCAATCAATTAATAAGTGCTGATAACTAACAATATTTTAAAAACTGCGAGCTCCTTTAACGAAGTTCATTGAACTATGAACGTTTAAAAATGCATATTTAAAAATAAAATAAAGCGGAAATGTGCAAAAATTAAAAGCACAGCCCTCATACTTTAGAAAAATATATCCAGCTACTCACCAATGATATGAGAAGTATCCATTTTCGAAAATATCACCCCAAATACAACAGAAAACTGAAGCAGTTGGCTTTAAAAACAAATGCAATGAAAATGGTAAAATATTTTAAGAAATCGAATTGTAATCGTCTGAAATTAATAGAGTTACTAAGGGGGGAAAATTCTTTTAAAATTAACTCTAATATACGTTATCCCCATGGCAACCACATTGCCAGGCGATAAAAATATCAAGGTAACCATATCGTAATGTTATCGCCCATCTTGGCGAACATAAACAACAACTTAGCGCGTAGCCGCTTGATTTCAAAAAAAAAAAATTAGCACCAAAATAAATTATTTAAATTTTACAAAAATCACAATTATAAGTGAAATTTTAGCAAGAAATTCTTGAAGCCACTTAGAGAAAAGAGTAATAAACATATATCAATAAAAGCACTAAAATAAATTACATACATTTACCTAGGCAATGCAATAAAATTTTAACGTTTTATTAAAATATAAAAATTTATGGGCCGATCGAATAAATATTATAAGAAATGCGACATATTTGTGAGGCTATTATTGAAATAACAGGCTATGACTCGAAAAAATTTTACACAGTAAGAATTATTTTAGTATATTTTCTAAAAAATAATATAATTATCACGTTCAAAGAAAAGAATAGAAATAAATTTATGATAATTTGGGTTATCAAACTCTCCATGGAAGGTTTTGAACAGTTTGTCCATTTCAGGTAGATTAAAGACACACCTCCAGTTTTTCTAATTTTATGGAATTTATTTTTATTTTGCCCCTATGTTATGTAGAAACAAAATACTACAAGGCGTGTCCGGAAACTGAGTACCATTTTTTGAAAAACTCACATAAAAAGATCTTTTTTTTCAAAACAAAATTTATTTTTACATAAAAGAGCACGTCGGAAACTATTTTTCTTCATAATTACCACTACTGTTCAGATATTTTTCATATTAGGAAATCAACTTGTCTATACTCTCTTCAAAGAAAGATACAGAAACTGAAGAGAATCATTGCTGAACAGCTCTTTGCGGGAAAAACATCACAAACAGCTGTTTATTGTGAACCGTCTGTTTTCACGAATTCTTTCATTCACTTTTTCCACAAAACCATCGTTGACAATAGAAGGCCGCCCACTCCGTGCCTCGTCATGAACCCTGGTGCGCTCATCACTGAATCGTCAAATCAATTTTTTAACCATTGCATCACTCATTGTCTTTTCACCATAAATATCTACAAGTTGACGATGAATTTCATTTGGCTTAAGATTCCTTGCGTTCAAAAATCAAATTACAGAACGCTCTTCATAGTCGGCGGGATCGGCAATCGTCTTAAGCATTTCAACGCTAGAATGTCCGTTGGTGTCAATTTAACACCGGAGCCTGTTTACTTTGTTCTTCTTTCCGCATTTTTAAAGGGAATTTAAAAAATTTTCTTGACTTTTAATCATTTTTCCTGGTGATTACACAGAAAAAGTTTTGGGGTTCTAGGTTAATTTGGAGTGATTTTACAATTAAATATACCTAGAACGTCCACTTGCGTCATTTCGACACCAAGACAATTTATCATTATAAAAAGCTGTCGTTCAACAAAATATAGTCCACTAAGTAGATACCAGTATTAAAACAAACTTCCCAAAGTTCTATCGCATATTTTTTTACCTTAACTACAGTGCTATTGATACACTGTAATGTTGAATACAATAGAAATGAATTCATTATACTAAAACTGTTGTGTCTAAGTGTTTCGTTGCATAGTATTCGCTTATTTGCTCATAAAAAAAATGTCATTAGAATTTCAAACTTAGTGCAGAGCAGACACGATGAAACGATGGTTCTTAGAAAAGGGTTAACCCTTGATGAAATTGCTAATTTCTTGCCACAGCTTTCTGAGAATGAATTAGTTCTAATTTAGATTTAGATGAAGACATGAGATTGAAGGAAAATGATTGCGAAGAATCAAAAAAGTCAGATGTAATTGATACTGTTCCAGTAAATGTTATATATATATGTCACTAGGGATGGCACAGAATGGATACCGCATAATAGTAACCTTCCTGGCAGATTTTAGACTCGAAATGTTTTGCAACAAAGCAGTGGTCTAACAAGCTTCGCGAAACATAATGTCAACGTCAGTTTTTTATGATATAAAGAGTCATAATATATGAAAATTACATGAAATAATATTAAAAGGTTTTAAAACTAAACCCTACTGAACAGTAGTCTGCAATTATTTAGTTAAAACATTTATTTTACATATTTTATATCGCGGAGTCAAAATAACACGGGTGGAAGTTTCAGGGTAATCGAAATCTCGGACGTTTTAGTATAAAAGGCTCACTAACATGTGTGAAAACAACGGAGTTCGGCTAGAAAAGCGTCATTGTACTAAGAATCAAACAGACACGTGTGTGCAAGAGTTGAACTGTGATACTACCACCACGGTTGGGGTAGAACGACACGGTATTCAGTTTCCAAACACGCCTTGTATATGTTTTGTAAAACTAAAATATTACAACATTCAATAAAATTTTAAGAAAATATGTGTTTTGATCTAAATTGTCCATTTCAATATGTTCAGATCCCTAAAACTCATATAGAAATTACAACCTACAAAATGTAAATTAATAATTGATTCAATCCATTATTTATCTCTCTGATAATCATTTCTCCTAATGCTGTGTTTGGTAAAACATGTTTACAATACTATAATGATTTCCTTTAGAACATATAGCTGGATTCATTGAATCCTACTGAATTGGTTGTATTTTTTCAGACGCCTCTTGGACGAAGATGACGAGCTGTCCGAAGTGCAGCCGGATGCCGTTCCTCCAGAAGTCCGAGAATGGCTGGCGTCCACTTTCACACGCCAAATGTCCACCACCAGGAGAAGGTCAGAAGACAAGCTTCGGTTCCGCTCTGTGGCTCACGCAATACGAGCTGGAATCATGGTAGACAGGTAGGTTGTTTTATCTACTTCTTTTAATTAGAACGTTCATTATCATCAGAAATTCTTTTAATGTCTAAAGACATAAAAAGTTTTCAATCTCGAACGCCCAAATGCCGGTTCATTGCTGAAGGTCTAGATCAGCGATACTCAACCTGCGGGCCGCATGTGGCCCGCTAATGGCCTATTGCCCAAAAAAAGTCGATTATTTGAGAACAATGTATTAAAAATTTAGCGGAAATCCTCTCAGTCAAACAATCAAATCGACCAATTTCGCTGTCTATGTCGTACTGAGGAGAATTGTAAGATTTTTTTTTCTATTTGAAACTAACAGATAGTAATAACAAATAATAGTGAAATAGGGAATGCACTGGAATAGTGACCATTTTATGGGTGAAACTGAAACAAATAATACTTATTTCAGTCTGGAATTCTATATAAACTCCTCTTTGCTGCTATTCTGCATTTGATAAATTAATGTTTGAAATAAAATAAGAGAGGCTTTATCAAAAGAAAAAAAAATCAAATTATCAAACTTGGTAATTTTGTATGTAGGATCATGAATGAAAGGGAACCGAAACTACCCAATAACTCAGTAAAAAATGCGTAAAAACGAAGAAAATTTATTATGAGTGTTTGATAGAGATTAATATAGTATCAAAACCAAAAATGAGTTTAAATAGTTTGATCAATTTTCTACTTTTTAAGGGTCCAATATTGCCTTGGTTTTACGGTGTTTTTTACATTAATCCTCATGTTGTAGCCCGCATGAAATATTTGCCATATGTATGCGGCTCGGCGGAAAAAGGTTGAGTACCCTTGGTCTAGATTCATTCCAGTTCGCTTATTAAACCTCACTTCTCATTTGCTCTGTAAAAGGCCAAGTGAAACGGATGAATCTAAGCTTTTTCTTATTAAGAGTAATTCAGGAATCTAAGCATATGTAATGTTGAAAGTGCTATCCATCTTCATTCCTAAGCATCCACTTAGAAAAAATTGAAAACGCGGTGTTTTGATAATTTTTTTATGTTTCAAAATTGTATACAAGAACTGAACATACCAGCGATTTGTACAAATTTAATTTGATTTTTACTAGTACATTTATTGCACTTTCTTCATATATTTTTAAGAAGCTACAAATAGACTATTGAAACACTTCTAAAATATGAATACTGCCATTTAGAAAAATATGTTTCTGAGCAATATTACTATCATCTCAACAGTCAATGTAGAAAATTGTCGGAGTAAACGTAAAAATATTAAAATATTTATTAAAACTGTACTGTGGTATGAAAAATACATTACCGAAAAAATGCCGAAAATAAAATCATAAATAAAATGTTATGAGATAATTTCGTTTGATTTTTTTTCAAAGTTACGTGTGATCAATTTGTTATAGGGAATGATATATTAAAGAATTATATTGAAAGCAAAACTAATTTAAAACCTCTGTAAAAAAAATGACATTATATCTGGTGAAGTTTAATATGAGATGAACTCTGCGGTTGATTAATCAATCAGCAGAAAGAAAAAATTCATTTTAAAGCTTCAGTAACTTAACTATTAACTTAATTTTATGCTATAATTAAGCAAAGTGAAGAGATAACGGATATTTTTTAAAATTTTGATATGATGTGACATCAGATAATATATATTTTGAGCATATAATGAATCAATTTTATTGATTATAACAAAACATATTTTCTCTTTAAATTAGAAGAAAAAAACTCTCAAAATGTACTATGCATTATAAATAATTTATTACTCTTAATATTACCATATTATTCTTAATATTCTCATATTATTATTAATATTATCATGTATTATATAACATTAATATTACATCTTATTTTTTTTTACTTGAAACCGTCAACGGGCCGTACACATTTCCAATAATACTCTCTTAAAAATATCATTTATTATTGCTTCCGTAGTAGATATATTTCAAATAAGTCGAACAGCTATTGGTAACTTTGAGTCTCGTGTATAGATTCAATACGGATATAAATCTCCCTACGTGAGAGATATTCGTGTATTTGGAATCACAATACCTCAGTTATTAGCTTATTGTCCCTATTGCCTCACAACTCCGCGTAAGAACCTCAAAGCCATTTGAATTTAAAATATGGCTATTCCCATTTTTTCATTTTACCGCTTTTTTAATGGAACCGGAACCTCGAACAATAATTCGTTACGAAGATCAAAGTCATTATCACTTTGTTGTAATAGCTTGCTGAAGAAGACAATCCTGAAAAAATTTTCTTTCAAGGCATGATTCCAGCGAAAAACTATAAAGATATGAAATTGCTGTAAATTAAATCTAAGTCAGTGTAGAACTGTTTATTATATATTATATTACAGAAAAAAGTTCTGAAATCCTCTCCGTCTTACCAAATTTAAAGCGAAA
>BMAV01007817.1:183299-217068 GCA_019973955.1 Trichonephila inaurata madagascariensis
CCCGGACCCCCCCTTGAAAAATTCCTGTGTGCGCTACTGTCTACAATTATATAATAATTATACTAGATCAATTGATCCTTAAATAATCTGTAGAGCTTTCGAGATCTGCCTTTAAAAAATTAGTTGTGTTTCTTTTAGTTGTAGTAACTTCAAGAAATTTTGAGTAAAACCTCTATAATAAATAAAAAAAATTCCCAGATAGGATTTTCATCAAATTATAAATATTTATGTATCTAATAAACATCACACATTTTTAAATACTTTGAAATTAATATCCATTATTTTACATGAAATTTCCCTTTTCTACGTAAATGAGTAATGTTGTGACATATTATTTTCTATCTCATTATATCAAACTCAAGATGATTTTAAAGAGTAATGTATAATGAATGTTTTGTATTAAAATTTTAAGAAATCATGTTGTATTATATATATAAATTCGTTTTTATATTTCATTTGTAGTGAAGTTATTTAAATGCAAAAGTCATAAAATCTGTTATTCTAAAGATCTTATTTTTTTTTAAATTTATTTATTAAAAGAAAAAAAGTTAAATTAATGCTTGTTGTTCGATTCATTTACAATATGTTATCACCATTTTAAATTATATCAATTCAAATATACCCCTCATAATGAGATAAAAAAAGACATTTGATCATCAACATGGGATCCAAAGATACAGTTACAAACACAATACTGTTGTCCTGTTAAATACGAAAAAAATTATGTTCTATTTTAGAAAAAAAGCTATAATTAAAATTTTTTCACTTATTTTATGATATTTTTTTTTTGTCCAAATTGAATATATTTTAAAATTTTAAAGATGCATTAAGGAAATGAAAAAAAATCAATTTATTGTATAATACATTTGCTCTTAAAAAATTGTTCGAAATAATTTATATGGAAAGGAATCTAATTATAAAATATAAGCGCATACTCATTCTGCAAAAAAAAGTTTGCAAATATTTAATTCTCATTCGATGCTCATTAACGTTTTTACAATGGAATTCTTTAGTTTCTTTTAAAATATCGTTTTTCACTTCAGTTCTCTAAGAAAATAGCTTTTCAATTGAAATAAAAGGGCTTTTCAAAGCTTATTTCCTACGATGGAATTTCGAAAATTATCCCGAAGTGTTTCATATATAGTTACGTTTACTATTTCCTCTTAATTACCGAATACCCAATTAACGGAAATCATTTTAGTACACAATCCCGGAGCTAAATTTGAGTTTTGTCTCTCGGAACAAACACTGGGGTAATTTCGTAATTATTTTACATGTATATTTTTGTGTGCCTTACAGGAAAATGGAATGTTAAATTCTATTTTTGGTTTACTCTGCATTCGTGATTGCTTTATATTTAAAAAAACTGACGTAAATGTTACGTCATCATCGTAACACAACAATAGTAATTACCTATGAATTCATATGAGCCCCATTAGATATAGAGAGAGATGACAAAGATACTCTCTTTACGTAGTTGAGATTTTAGCATTTATTTCACTCAGTCGATATTAATGGTATAAAATAAAAGTTCTTTTGAAAAATTACAATAATTATAATCTAAATAATGTCATGAAATTCCACAAATTAAATATTCTTGTTGAATCAGTTCTTTAGGAAAATTATATTAATTTTGGACTTGCTAGCAATAGTTCAGCTAATTTATGTTAAAAAATGTTTACAAAAATTATTATTGATAGTGAGTTTGATTTTTTAGATATATTGATTTGGTAATTTCTTGCTAATATTGATTTTCAGCCTTACTATCTGAACCTAATTAAAACAAACAATAATCCACTTTTTACTGACAACCACAATATAATCTTGCATATTATAGAGAAAAAAAATATTTTTATTCTTTGTGTCATGATAACAAAAACAAAACAATCAAAAGACTAATACACATGATAAATTGAATATAAATTCATGAAAAAATGTATGCATTTCTTAGTGATCAAAAGTTAGCTTTTTTTAATTTACTATAAATGGAAATAAAAAGAGGTGTAGTTTTTTTTCCATGTAAAAATGGGGATTATTATTTTTCAAACGTACCCTGTGTCAAAAGTTAAGTTCTAAATGTGAACATATAAAAACTTTTGTTAAGTGTTCATTAATAAATTAAAGACCAGTAATTTTATATAAAATAAGTAATAGCAAAATATTTGTGTTTCTAAATAAAAAAATATGTATCATCAATTTTAAAACAAAATGTTGAGTCAGTTTTACAGCATAGCATATAAAAGAAATATTTTAGAAGACTTTTTTAGGCAAAAAATTACAATGGCTACACTAAATAATTCAACTATATTTGCAAATAAAATTTCATAAACATATAGGAAAAATTTGTTGCATACAGCCACATTGAGTAGAACTATACGCTAAAATGCCTTAACGACGAAGGTTTAATAAGCCAACATGAAAATAATTCCATTCTGTATTCTGTAATCTCCGTAAATGTTTCATAAAATAGTAAGTTCAGTAGTAATCAGTAGCAAGACACACTCATTGCCATAAAAATTTGCGTACCAGAGAAGAGTTGTCAGAATAAAACGAAATTATACAAACGTAGATACAACACTGATGTAAGTAACTGGTTACAAAATCAAAGCAAAATGATAATTCACTGTAGAAAAAATTACAAATGAATGAAGGTTTTCTTACCCTGTTTGGCCACCACCAGCATGAATGCTTGATGTGAAACGGTCAGACATTGAGGCATACAAATCCCGCATGATGTCCTGCGACATCTCATTCAACAGTTGCTGTAAACGTGCATCTAATTCGACCAAACTCGTAGACTGTCCAACTTGTCCTCCTAAATGATCCCAAGCATACTCGATTCGTGAAGAATCTGAGGATCAAGCAAGCCAAGACAAGAAGTAAATGTAGCAAAGGCGTCCTGCCAAACTTTTGCTAGGGAGGGGGGACATAGTTCTGTTGAAAAAGGGCTCCTGGAAGCCTTGCGATGAGTGGGAACACATGTGGCAGAAAAATGTCACGAATGTACCTATGGGCTGTCTTGTGCCGCGTATCAATATTAGAGGTGACCGTGTGAAATATGCGATGGTACTCCATACCATCACACCAGTTGCAGGATCGGCGTGCCACAGTACAGCGAAGGAAGTATTGATACATTTACCAAGAGGTCTCCCAACATGCACACGATTATCATCACTACCCAAATTGAATCTAGATTCGTCGATGAAGATGACCCGATTCCATTCAGTTGCAGCCAAGTTCTTTCGAGAGCACCTTTGAGTACACGTAATGGGTACCGATAGCAACTGTCCTTCAGCCAGGCGCCTTGCGATGGAACGGAATGACACAGAAGCCCATAGTGAAGGTGCTTCATGTGTATGGATGGCACACTAAGAGACAATTTGAGCTATACGTGCGTATCGTATGATGTGACGGTCTTCTCGGCTATTGGTCTGTCAAGGGCGTCCTGAGCGTGGACACCATGTAACAGACCTCTCTCTTGGCCATTGGTCCCAACACCTCCTTCCAGTAAATTCAAAATCGTCTAGATCAGGGATGGCAAACCATTTGCACGCGGCACAATATTTTGGGCACGTCACCAATCAAAACGATAAACCGCGATTGATTCTTTAATCAAGGAATTTTTAGTGAGATTTTCTCAGTTCAAAGAATTATCAGAAACACTCAAGGCTATTATGTACCCTGATGTGACATCATTTCATAAGCTGAATTTGCCCAATTCGACGTTGGAAATTGAAGAATTTGGAATGTAACTTATTGATTTCTAGTCTAGTTCAATGTGGATTCAAAAATTTATTGAAACAAGGATAAAGTTATAACTGATTGAAACAGAAAGATTAACAAGCAATATAAGTAAAAATGCCAGTAACGAAATTTTGGAAACATTAAATTCTACTCCAAATACGTTTCACTGTTTGAAAAAGCAGGCTCGTACTATTTTAACCATATTTTCATCAACCTATGCCAACGAGTGAATATTTTAAGAGATGAATAACATTAAAGACTCGCTTAGAAACCATTTGGCAGATGACTCCAACTCAGCATTATTCTCTCTGCTAAAAGTAATATCTTATCCAAACCTAATATAATTTATTATTTATTTGTCATCTATTTTTTTTTTTGCTACAGCAGAAATCCACTAATGTTACTTTATATAATTTGAATTACACGTTTGATAAAACCTTTACTACTATAAAATACAAAATGTATTTTTCTGTAGTAAATAAAGAATTTTGTATTGTTAGTTGTTAGTTTTATTATTTTCCCAATAATTACAAGTCAAAATTATTTGATGGCACGTGCATACCTCATTCAGCATTTCCTTAGGAAAAATGGCACGTTGATCCATAAAGGTTCGCCACCCCTGGTCTAGATGGTCAACTACTCACCGAGCTGATCATCCACTTTTCCATCACCAGTGAATTTTTCTCTCTCGAACTCTGACTGCTGCTCATATTGTCCCCGATGGCGGCGTAATGGCATCTCTAATTAAAAAGCATCTCTCGGAAACAGACTAAATACACGCAAACAATACTGCTTACCTGTTTCATGATGCAATGGTAATGAAATTCAATGCCATCTGGTGGCATTACGCAATGCACAATCACACTGCATTTCTAATCATTTACATATCTGACTGACTCCCACCTTCAGACCAAGGTTCGTAACAATCTCACTCGTCCTTCTTGGTAAGCAAATTTTTATAGCACAATGAGTTTATATATACATATACGAGGGAAAGTTCTTAAGTAAGTCACAAAAGATAACAAAAAAAATTTAACTCTGATATTCACTTGGAAACTATATTTTTTTCACATAATCTCCAACAACGTTGCACCTATTCCATTGGTTTTATCAGAGCTCCGATTCCAGCTTCATAAAATTCTTTGGCTTGCTTTGTCATCCGTAGTAGGATTTCATGTTGAAAGTCGTCGTCATCTGCAAATTATTTGCCTCCAAGATGTTGTCTCTGTGGCCCAAACAGATTAAAGCAAACACCCATTCAATTCGGTTTGTGCTCCTCTGTAAGTTACCGGGGGACCCAAAATGCGCTCGCTTTTAAAATAATTCAAACGATCATGTATTATGCTGTAAGTTAATCCATGATAATATCCTATTTCCGTTGCAATGCTGTCAATTGTCACTCTTTGATCAGCCCGAATAAATTCTTCCCCTATTGATCAGTTGATTTTCTCACAATCAAAACCGGACTGCCACTTCGATCTTCAACAATTTTGGAACGGCCTTGCGAAAACTTCTTCACCCATTTGTACACTGCTTTACTTGAAAAACACTTCTCTCCATAAACAGGTAACATTCGTTTACGAATATTTTTTTATTCAATTCTTTTCGCCGGCAAACATCGGACCACAGCACGCTTCTCTTCTATCGTACAATCGTTCAGCATCATCGCCATTTTTGAAACTGCATTCCGTATGCGTGTGAATGCTACCTACTCAATTTGAATTGAATATCATAAAGCTGTATCCGGCTGCCATCTATCACTCATTATTTGGAGAAATCTATTACCATTTTAAGTCCTACCATATGCATTTGTAACTTATTTTATGACTTACCCTTTTATATGTGTGTGTGTTTATAATTTAAAAATTCAGCATCAGGACTATTTCTCTTGACTTAATTAAAAAAGTTACGCAGGCCTAATTTTAGTAAAAATTAATAGCAAATTGAATCTTAAAAATAAAACCGCATTCACAGTAATTTGATCCGGTTTCATCATTTTTATAACCTATTTATTTAAAAATTGTCTGCAATGAATGTATGAGTCATATTCGTGAAACAATCTTCAAGGAATTCCATTATATTACAGGTCTGAAGCTACTTGTTCGATTATAATGAACTTGACTATTAATAAAATTAGCAACATCTTGATCTTAATACACTACTTCTTCCTGAATAGGACTAAATTTTAAATACAATTATTAAAATAGAGTTAAGAGGTCTCGGGGGTGTTAATTTTGTATCGAATGCTGAAAATATAAACAATTTTCAAACAGGTGTAATTCTTTTAAATTTAAATTAAATAATTCAAATCTCTTACACATTATTTACAAAGGGTTATGGCTTCAAAAAAGTACAAAATGTTTGAAATATAATTATAATTTAAAAAATTATAAGCATATGAAGATAAAAAATAATTCTGTAATAAATATTGAGTAATTTTTGTGTTTCGCACGCTATTTTCTAAAATAGTAGCCTCTGATGTATAAAACTTTATAGAATTATAAAATTTATCATGATATTTAAACCCCACATCATTTAAGAGTAATATATCTTTTGTATTTTAAAATAATTGAAAAATATTGAAATTGAATATTGAAATTTTTTTTAAAAATTTTGAAAATGTTTTTTTATTTTTTTAAAAAATATAATTTATTATTCTATTTATATAAAAATAATACAGTGTAATAAGGGGATACATTTAACTTTATAAATCAACTTATAGCTTGTAATTAAAGTTACTATTTTAGAAAAAAAATAGCATGCGTAACGTAAAACTTAATTAATATTATATTCATATAGAAATGTTTCTTATTTTCGTATGCTTATAATTTTTAAAATTATGATTATATTTTAAACATTTTACACTTTTCTTGCCCATTCCTTTATAAATAATGTGTAAAAGATTCGAATTATTTAATTTAAATTTAAAAAAATTATACTTGTTCGAAAATTGTTTATATTTTCAGCCCTCTAGAGAAATTTAACACCAATGAGACCCCCATTGTATAAGAACATAACACATACGCATTCAACTGAATTTCATCACGTACTTTTAGAAATATCTATTTGAAGATTTGGAAATATTTAATTGAAATATTTCGAGGCACAACCTTAACGATTCATATAAAAAAGCAACATTATTAAAACTGAAAATCTGCATTTTAGAAGACGCTGTTCAATAATAACAAAAATGAAACATAACATCAAATGTATAACTTAATGATAACTGAGAAATTTATTCTACATAAAAAGAAATAAAAGTTTATATTGTATGTTGTACAATTTTTAAAAGGAAAATTTTTATTATATGCTAGAAATCTAAAAATAATACAGAGTATTTTTAACTTATAAAAAAGTCCTATGAAGATAAAAGTGGTATTACGTAGCTAAATGTCTGTTTTTCTGCACCACCAAAAATAAACAGTACAATAAACCCCAATTATTATCCAATGTGGTAACCAAACGAAATAATGTTTTTGGTCAAAAAATTATAGCACAGTGTTTTCCCAAAAAAATTATTGTCTCTTTCTTTTAGCTGGATGAATAAAATTGGATTTGGTGCAATACAATAAACCCAACGAACTGTGAAACTCAAGCTTAACTCCTTTATTCGCTTAATAAGACAATTACCATTCCTTTCACCACAGCAGTATCTTTAGACAAAGAGAAAAACAAATATCTAAATCGTAGTTTAAGAGGTGGTGTAGGATCCTTTTTACGAAATGAAATGTATTTCTTATAAATGCAATTGAACAGCAACTGGAAAGTTATTTCGTAAATGCGTTTTCCAAGAATGTTTTCTACATTTTTATCTGCCATTGAATGATCGTCCCAAACATTTCATGGAGTGGAATGATGAACTTTTGTTGTGTTTTTTTTTTTATTATTATTAGCTTACCTACTTCGGTCTTAGTTTTAGTGATGCAGCCGGAGCTCTATTTAACGAAATCGCTAAATCCCAAAAATAAGTTCTTTACATGGCAAAAATCGTTAAATAGAGATTCCTCTTTTAATATATTTAAAACCACATGAGACAAATTTTAAATTCATTAACACTATATATTATTTAAAAAACGTGATTATTCACACTTATTTTTTAAACGTAATATCGATTCATTTTGTATACCTTTCCTATCAAAAAGAAATCTGCAAGGAAAAGAAGGGGGAAAAAACATTGTCCAGGAAAACACTGTATTTTCAAATTTAAAAAATAATTTTATAATAAATCTAAAATTTTTTAACAATTTTCAATTTTTAATCATAGTCATTTAACGTAATTTTTTATAACCGGTAATTTTGATACACTTTTAAATCCTTTTTAAAATTTAATTTTTGATAAAAATCTATTCGTTTTATTTGAGGTTTTTGTTTTAAACATTATGGCCATTTCATTGCTCTAGGTGAGTTAGCTAGTGAAACCAGTTCAAGATCATTTATCATCCTAAAATATGCTAAAAGAGTATAATTTGAAAATGTTCAAATTTTTTTTAAAAATGGGGAAAAAAAACGAATTACAAGAGAAAAGTTCGTTAAATAGGTGCACTTTATTTAAGTTATTTTATAAAAAAATATAAATGTTTTTGGGTTTCCCAGGAAAAAGTTCGCAAAATAGAAAGGCTAGAGGTTCGGGGAGGGCCGTTTTTCAAGTTTTCCTATTCGAAATTTTAAACGTTTAGCTTAAGAAGTTTGCGGGAAAAAAACTTCTTTTTTTTTATATGTAATTTTAGGTAGTGATATGGTCGATTTTTTGACCATACTGGGTTTCAGCGTGTTAGAGGTGTGGGATTCTGGGAAGAACATTTAGAATTCTTTATGACTTTCATTAAGAGTTTAACTTAAATTATTATAATCAACAAATTTATTTTAAATGAGAATAAACCAAAACACGTAGCCGTAGTTAACACAGATCGTGCAATTGGATTATTATCTATATAATTATATATTCCGCCTACCCCATTCCTAAAATATATTCAATTCGGAAAATAATCTTCCTACCTTGAATTTTCAAGCACCGGGTTTAATAACTTCAGATATTCCGTTAGGCTCGAGTACAATGGTTGACATTGTATTAATGGCGAGATTTCCGTGATTCTTGGGGAGGCCGTCAATTTACACTTCTATCTTTTCTGAACTGAACTTTTTCTAAATTGCCATCGCGCTTACTAAAACTTCTGTCCTTTTAAAGGTTATCTTATTTGCATCTATCCTTCGTTTCACTTCTTGGATTTGGGTTGGAAAAGATTTGCCGTTAATCGTGGCCGTCAAAGAACACAGAGGTTATGTTAGAGAAAGGACGCGTGAGCCGTCACAGTGTTTTTGTATGAAATAATGTCGGATTTTTTTCTTTACGTATGAACGTTTGTCTCCATGTTTTTATTATGCTTTTGTTTTAGTATAGCCTTATTTATAATCGGATCAACCATTGCCAGAGTCACATTTCAACAAAGATTTTCTCCAAAGTTTTCCATTCGGTTATTTTTAAAAAAAAAATAAAAAAAAAACATTTCGTAAGGATATGAATTTTACCGATTTTCGTATAATTTCTTCATACCAGTGTAAATTTAGAAATAATTCTGTAAAAACTGCCCGCAAGATAAACCAAGCATTTGGGGAGAAGACTGTTAACGATCAATAAGTGTAACATTGGTCTGAAAATATTCGGCGTGGTCATTTTTATCTGCAAAATAAACCACGTGGAAGACCAAAAATATCTGTAAAAAAATGATGTTTTAAAAGCATTGATGGAAACGGTTCTCAACTGTATACGTATTTCTAGTAAATTGATGAAATGCAAGAAAAATTGAAAAGTATACATCCATCACACTTGATAATCGGCAGTGCTCAATACTTCTCTACAACAACGTCTTACAAAGCAATTACGAAATTAAATTAATCAAAATAATAATTTTACAGCATCCAGGTTATTTACCGGATTTTTTGCCGACCAATTATTTTTTTAACATTTAGAATAGTTTTTACGGGCCAAACAGTATGAAAATGAAGACCGTCTGAAAAGTTCCATATCAGAATTTATTGTTTCTCAAGTTCAGAATTTTTTCGAGACTAGCATCTATGTACTAAACTCTCGTTGTGAAACTCTCGTGAAATTGAAACAAATAGAACATATTTTTATTAAATAAATAGCTTTCGAGAAATATGTACAGTTTTATATGTTCATTTAAAAATACGACATTCCATACGCTCTTACCCGTAATAAACACACATAACAGAATATCGCGGGCAAAAAAATATTTCATTGACGTTAAAAAATTATACCTATATATGGCCTTGTAAAATTACACAAAAATAAAACGGTAAGAGTTGGAATTCTCATAAAAACTGTTTCGAACTTTTATAAAATTCAAGATAGCAAAATGTTGGATTAGAAGTAATTTTTTGGTGTTGTTTATTTCATTTTATGAAAAAAGTAGCTATTATTCTATGAGTTTTTTAAACCAAAATTGTTGATACTATCTCATAATATTCTTCACCATTTTTAAATTGTTGCCAAATAACTTTTCTCGCAGGATAAGACAATTTCTTCATGAAATGTATTTTTATATATAATGTGCATTGTATTGAAAAAGGTTATATTGCATATAAACTTCTATGGTTGGCTCATTTATTACTTTACAATGTAATCAATTATTTAACTTTGAGGTGGTGATTCCTCTAGCTTTTTAATTTACCATGTTTTTAATCTTACTTAAAATTATATTCCTTTACCATCGGAACACACACTAAAAAAAGGTCCATGGGCTTTTGACATCACAGAATTCAGTGTAATTACTTTAAAAATAAGTGTCTTAAATATCAGTTTATTTTACTTCCAAGATCTATAGATTTTTTTTCCTCTAGACTTTACTTAACATTATGTATTTCTTTGGAAATTATTTCCTTTCTTGTGAATGATTTCTTAATACCATTTAGTAAGGTATATACCAATATACCTTACAAAAAATTATAAAAGTAAACATTTTTAAAAACAATTTAATGATTGACAAAATGTACATTTGTCTATAGGATCATTTTAAGCAATTAGTAAACAGCAATTATCTACATTCGCAGTATTTCATTTGAAAACACAACCACATTACTTTTAAAACACTATAATCCCCTTAATCTAAATTTAATGAACATTCATTACGTGTTTCGATTAGTTTTATAATTATTTTAAATGTAAGTAAATTTGATTTTTATTTTACTTTTAATACGATTAGAGAGAAAAAGGCAGAGGTCTGTGAAACTACTAAGAATATTGGCAGCTCCAATAGTACAGATTAATTCACGCATGCGTTGCACTCAGTTTCCCAATTTAATTAATGAGAACCAAAGAGCTAATTAAGGCTTCGACCCTCCCTTTCTCTCTCGAGTGGTAATGATTCTAAATGAATCACCCCCAATCGAATTAATTCCTTTTTTGTATTTCTTTCTCCAGGATCTACAGACGGTTATCCAGCTCGAGCAACCTACAGATGCCCGCTCAAATTGCGCAACTACTTAAAGTAAGTGGCTCTGAAATACATCATTCTGTTAACATCACCTCGCTTAGAATTAAGACTATCCTCACTAATTGCTAAGTCCACAATAAACGAATTAGCTGTTTCCGAGCCGATGAATTTTGGGTTGTTATGGCGAAGAATCTTTTAGAACTTTGAGGAGATCAGAATTAGTTCAAAGGCTTGAAAAACACGCGTTTGTTTAACAATGGTGAAACAAAATCTATGAACTAAACTTTGATGATGGCTTAAAGTTATATTAAAGTGTTCATTTACGAGATATAAAGTGGCTTTAGAGAGCAGCTTGTTAACTGATCTCTTGACTTTTGCTAAAATATTTCTGCTTGACTTTTACCGTTGTTCTTCCTTTGCATCGTTACGTGTTCCTTAGCTAGCTAATGTATATAAGCTATACATTAAATTGTATTTTGTTTGAATATTTTACAAATTTAATTTTAATCTATAATTATTTTTCAGTATTTTAACCCTTTTTTTTTCTAAATTATAGTTTCTGACTTCTCCTCATTAGATAAAATTCTTCCTGATCTTAGCATTTTAACAAGTGATAATTTTATTGCATTAATGTTAATTATATTGACATTAATAAGGTAAAATCATAGTATAGTTCACACCTTTGGCAAAGGGAAAAAAATGAGCCAAACTGCGCCAATAGCTCATATTTTCCTGCATGGACTAATCTCATGATGTCACATGATAAAAGTAATCACGTGTTTTACATCGAATTCAAAGTTGGCATTACACTTGTACGTCTTCTTGTACTCAGGAAATTCAGTAACAGTTTCAAATTTAGTAATTAGGTATAAACATGTGAGACATAGCCATCCTGCGATAGCCATGTCTTACGTGATCCGCGTAAGCTAGAGGTGTGGGAATATCTAAAAGATGAGACATTTGTGATTCTTAACACAACTTTTATTAAGAATAACTTAAATTACTTAATTCTAATTAACAACTTTCTTAAAGTAAGAAATAAGCCAACAATTAAACTTTAAATTCGCCCAGATCCCAACAAAGATCACTTATATTAATTATATTTATTTAACTGTCTAATATAACTTCCTATACAAAATATTACCTTTTTAAAAGTTACCTTCCTTCCTAGGTTGAAGATATTCCTATTATGTTATTGGTAGGAAAATTACACAAGCTTTCTTAATCCTTTTTATTATTAATGGCGATGAGCGTATCCTTTTTTTCAGAGCTGTAGGACGACTAACATATATTCCAACAATTCCGTACTAAGTTATCTCTAGGCTTGCCGTCTTATCCCCACAAACTTTCTATCCTTTTAAAGTATATCTCATTTGCATATTCGTTCCGTTTCTCTTCTTGGTTTTGGGGTTTGGGAAAAAAGTTTTGCCATTAATCGTGGCCGTCAAAGAACTTAGGGTTATGTTAGAAGAAGACGCGAGAGATGTCACAACCCCTCAAGAAGAAAAATGTGATTTTAAGGGTTCTCAATGCCCTTAATAAATTACGTGCCAAAATTTTTTATTTCTGAATCTCTTCGTTTTTAAAATTTTTTATTTAAATTTTAATCTTGAACCCTCATTTTAACTTTTATAATTTCCAATATTTATCTTGACTTTAATTTTCATTACTCATCCTAGAATTAAATTTAATATTCAACTTAATTTTAAATTTAAACTCGTGACAATAAATTTTATTCCATTAACTAGGCCAACATTAATAATTGCTGTTTAATTCTGGTTCACTCTCACTTTTTACATATATACTCTTAAAGTAACTATACACTTAAATTTTCTAGAACTCTTCCTGGGTGCGCAGACCCAAACTTTGCATCCGTATCATCATTTCATATGGAGCTGGAATTTCTGCTCCATTTTTTCCGTGTTGAGGTTACATATCATCTATTGCTACAATTTTCAGGGTCTGTCGCACTGAAATGAAAACCCTCTGAGTTACTTTTTCCAATTTATGTTTACATAATACCAATAAGTTTCACAATTTTTATGCATTATATATTATTTGTAAATCACAATAAATTTTCATCTCCATCCCCACATCTGGTTCCACAAAACTCCCAATGAGTCGCGCACTCGTTAATATTATTGTTAGTGCCCTGACTACGCCGCGTTTCCCTGAACCAGATGCCTCATAATACTGAAC
The DNA here is from genome assembly GCA_019973955.1 of Trichonephila inaurata madagascariensis. Lineage (NCBI taxonomy): Eukaryota > Metazoa > Arthropoda > Arachnida > Araneae > Nephilidae > Trichonephila > Trichonephila inaurata. The sequence goes on from BMAV01007817.1 coordinate 196,694, forward strand.
AATACAACAACATATATATATATACATATTATACAATTACAAACATTTTTCAATAAACCATTAAAACAAATAACCAAAGGAATTGTCGCATCTCACGAAGTCATACATCGAAACAAACAAATGTGCAATTACAATTGTTTTCTCCAAAAGAAAAAAATTTTAACAAGTCAAAAGTTCAAAAATAAATATACACTCATTGTAGTGTCAACTTTTTGCTTAAATAACTTTTAAACACCGCCGAGACTTTTCTTTGCAATAATTCTTCCGATATAAATGATTTATCTGCTCCGGTGTCCATAGCGCTTTCAAAAATGTGTTATTTAATAAAATAGGAACGTGGGGAAGTTCTACGGGTGATATGCATATCGGAGAAAGCTTAATGGTGTTTCTCTTGTCGATACTTTTTGAGGTTGATCTTTAACTTTTACAATATTTAATCGTCCCCTTTGCATCCTATCGCCTCGACTGAAATTTTCACTCGAACCCCTATTTCTACGGTCCCCTCTATTAAAATTATCATTTCGCTCATTTCGAAATTGGTAACCCCTGTTGTTGAATCTCTGATCACTATTCTGAAATCTATTCCTCTCGAACCCTCTATTACTTTGACGGCTATTCTCATAAAAATCATTTCTACCGTTATTTGGTCTACGTCCAACCTCAGAATTTCTCCAGTTTCTGCGATTAGCATCAAAATTAGGCATCCTATGCGCGTTTTGACCTCGTCTTTCTACATTATCATTATTCTGTGAACCCCTTTTTAATTTGCAAGAATACCTCTCTTCGAATTTAGCTAAGACTTCCAAAAGTTGTACCGTGTTCTGCGGATTGCGCACTTCCACGTAGTCCTGGATCTGTGGTTCGAGTCGAACTAAAATATGATCCACCAATTCTGCCTGGGACATTCCTAGTTCTAAATTTTTCTCTATTTTTAATAAATCGTACACGAAGTCAGTGGGTTCCTGATTTCTTCCCTGCTGTGAAGCAAAAAATCTAGCTTCCAATTCTTTCTTATTTTTGATTGCGGGAAAAGCTTTCGCTAATTCAGCCTTGAGCTGCGCGAAATCCGTGGCTGTATTTTGCACTAACACCGATCCAAATATTGAGTACCAATCTTGAGCCCTTCCCCTGAGATGACTTTTCAAGTAAGCACATGACAGATTACTTGGGATTTCAAGTAACTGTATTTGGTTATCTATTGTTTCGAGGAACTCTGTAATGTTCTCCGACCCTGAAAAATACATTTCAGGTAATACATTACATCCACCTGCATTACCTAACCCAGAATTAAAAGAGTTCGGGCGCCATTGAGACATAGCCATCCTGCGATAGCCATGTCTTACGTGATCCGCGTAAGCTAGAGGTGTGGGATTATCTAAAAGAGATGAGACATTTGTGATTCTTAGCACAACTTTTATTAAGAATAACTTAAATTACTTAATTCTAATTAACAACTTTCTTAAAGTGAGAATAAGCCAACAATTAAACTTTAAATTCAAGTCAGATCGCACAACTAGATCACTTATATTAATTATATTTATTTAACTGTCTAATATAACTTCCTATACAAAATATTACCTTTTATAAAGTCACCTTCCTTCCTAGGTTGAAGATATTCCTATTATGTTATTGGTAGGAGAGATTACACAAGCTTTCTTAATCCTTCTTATTATTAATGGCGATGAGCGTATCCTTCTTTCAGAGCTGTAGGACGACTAACATATATTCCGAACAATTCCGTACTAAGTTATCTCTAGGCTTGCCGTCTTATCTCACCAAACCTTCTATCCTTTTAAAGTATATCTCATTTGCATATTCGTTCCGTTTCTCTTCTTGGTATTGGGTTGGAAAAGTTTTGCCATTAATCGTGGCCGTCAAAGAACTTAGGAGTTATGTTAGAAGAAGAACGCGAGAGATGTCACACATGTACAAATATTAAAATTCTTTAAAAAGTGTTAAAATAAAAAAGAGTGTGTGTGCTTATGACCACACGGTAGAAGTAATAAATTCAAATTTTGAAATGTTATTTCAGGGATTAGTTAGGTGAATAAAAAACAAGAGGATATTAGTATTGTCTCTCATATAAAATTATTTATTCATTATTATTATGTATGGGAGAGAAAACCTAGACATTTGTTTGCATTCATTGTATAAAGAAAGATTCAAAATGTAAATAATACTATCTGATGAAAACGTTTCAGCATTTTCTTATATACTTAAAGTTTTTCACCTTAAGCGTTTTTTTTAAAAAAAAAAGAAAACTTCAGTTGAAAAAGTATCAGAAAGTTGTTTTTTCGCGAGCCCATGACCCCAAAAACGGGTTCAATTTTTGTAGGTTTTTTACAACAATTATTAGGCTTTTGGTGTTTTTACTTTTTTTTCGTTGCTTTTTTGTGGCCCCCTTGAAATGGAAAAATGCCTTTTTTAAAAATATTTTATGTGCAAAAAGGCAAAAATTTTTTTTTCAAAATTACGAAATTTCATAAATTCTTTAAAGAAGTTATACAATATTCCATCTTAGTCTAACTTGGCAGCGTTGAGAACGATATACAATGTACCAATCTACTTAAAAAATAGTTGTAACTTTCTTTTTTTTTTTTTTTTTTTTTCTGAAATTTAAATCCAAGAAAACCCATAGAAATTAGTAAAAAATGTAAAACATTGTAAGAGACTGGGATTTAATAATATATTTTTTAATCCATTTTAAAAAGCATTTATTTTAAACAAAGTCAATAGAGCAACGTCATAAAATTTCCCAGTTTGGTAAAAAACCAATTTCGATGGAATGTTATCTTTGTTTAAAAGTTTTTTTTTTGGACTTTACACATTATTGGGAAAATTCCTATCCATTGTTACGAGCGTTACAAAAGGGGTAACAACGCTTGGCTTCCTAAAACGCATCTTTCAAGTTCACTCTCCAGCCAAATGCGCCTAAAGAAGTTATAACTTCAAAAATTCTTTTATGATATGGGCTTTATATAAATCAGGGACTTCAATAGCCATCCTGTGATGACTATGCGTTCCAGATCCCGGGAAGCTGAGGGTGGGGTTATCAAAAAGAGATGAGACATGTTGGTTCTTTAAAACAACTTTTTTTTAAGAATAACTTTTTATTTTAAATTTTAATTGAAACTTTCTTTTAAAGTGGGGTTAACCCCAATTTAAAACCCTTTTATTCAAGTCAGATCACACAACAGAACATTTATCTTAATTATAATAAATAAAAACCCATTCATCTAACTTTCCCATACCAAAATATTACCTTTTGGAAACTCCTTCCTTCAATGATTGAGTGATATCTATAATTTTAATTTGGAATATGCGAGGTTTCCAATTTTTTATAATGAACTTCTATTTCTTCCAATGCTATCGGACTACAATTTCTTGATCTAAAGGGATTCCACCAAGCTATCTTTTAAACTTTAAGGGTTTATACCAAAAGCTTCTACCCTTTTTAAAGTATATCTCATTTAATATTATTTATATTTTTATTTTTTGGTTTTGGGGTTGGAAAAGGGTTTTTTGCCATTAATCGGGGCCCGTAAAAGAACAAAAGGAGTTATGTTAGACGAAGGACGCGAGAGACGTCAAAACCCCCCTCCAAGAAGAAAAACGTGATTTATTTAAGGGTTCTCAATGCCCCAATAAATTACGTGTCTAAATCTCTATTTCTGAATTTTTCGTTTTCTGAGTTTTTTTTTTAAATTTTTTTAATCTTAAATCCTCATTTTAATTTTTTAAAATTTCCAAATTATTTATCTTGACTTTAATTTTTCATTACATCTTAAAATTTAAAATTTTAAAATATTAAATTTTAAAATTTTAAACCCTCGTGACAATAAATTTCCCCCAAAAAAAAAGGGCCAACTTTAAAATTTATTGTTTAATTCATGCCCACTTTTTCATTTTTTAACACCCCCAATCACTTAAAATAACTATACACTTAAATTTTTTTAAAAAATTTTTTTCTGGGCGGCCAACCCAAATTTTTCATTTTTTAATTACTCCCCCGGGAAAAGCGGATTTTCCGCCCCCTTTCTTGTTGAAGCTATTTATGATAATTTTTGGGCCCGTCCCCCCTAAAAATAAAAAAATTTTTGAGTCATTTTTTCCCAATTTATGTTTACATAATATCAATTAATTTCCAATTTTTGTTCATTATATATTATTTGTAAATCAAAAAAATTTTTTCATTTCCATCCCTACATCGGGCCCCCAAAAACCCCCCAAAATGAGCCGCGCAGCGCCGTTATTTTTATTGTTAGTGCCCGACTACCCCGCGCCCCCCCGAACCAGATCCCCTCATAATACGAAAATAAAAAAACAAAATATATATCTACACATATTATACAATTCAAACTTTTTTCCCAAATAAACTATTTTTAAAAAACCAAAGGAATTTCGATCCACGAAGTCATACATCAAAGCAAAACAAATGTAATTACAAATGTTTTTCCAAAAAAAATTTTTAACAAGTCAAAAGTTCCAAAATAAATAAACCCCTTCATTGTATTTGGTTTGATTTTTGCTTGGCTTTTTAACTTTTGGGCACCGCCCGAGACTTTTTTTCTTTGCAAAAATTTTTGACCACTTGTTGGAAGATCAAAAAAATGAAACAATACAACCTGTTTTTTTATATGTGTTCCCCCCACCATTACGCCCAAAACGATGAGGTGCTACCTTTTTCTTTTCCTCGGTTGCACGGGAAATTTTTTTGTTTTGTTTTTGGCCGAAATCCCCTTTTTGTCGTCCCTTTCTTGTTTTCCCCCTGTTGTCCCCCTTTGGCTGGTGGGGGGGTTCTTTTTTTGTTCCCCGTCGTGGCCTTGGTTGGTTTTTGGTTCCCGGGAAACTTTGTTGATTCTTTTTCTGTTCTTTTTCTATTTCAAAAAAATAGAGGGAAAAAAAAAGTTTTTTTTATTTATATTATTGGATTTTTTCTGCCCCCTTCTTTTGTGGTCCACTTGCCCCTGATTTTCCCGGGATCTTTTAATACCCCTATTATACCTTTTTTTTTTTTGTTTTTACTTTCACTCCCAAATAAAACTGGGAAGCGTTTCGGCCCCCAGTGATTTTTTTAAAGGGGTCCTCTTTTGTATTTTATATTGATTTGATTGGCGACCACCCTTTTTTGCCTTTTAACTTCTTTTTCACCGCAGATTTTTTTTCCCATATTTGTGACTCATTTAACCTTTTGGATGTACTTTTTTCCGAAGTAGAGTTTCCGGGATTTGGGATCTTATACTATTTGGGATACCTGTTCCAAATTTTAACCTCTCACTTTTTAATACGATATATTCTTATTTGATTTTACTTTAAACCCGGGGTTAATTTTTTTTCCTGATTTCCATATTACAATATTATTGTTATTTTTTTTTTCCCAATTACTTTTATAAAGGTCCCTCAAATTTTTTTTTTTTAAAGCACAAAAACTTTGTTGGCTGCTGAACTTTTGGGGTTGTGTTTCTAATAAACCCAATCATTTACCTTTTTTTTATGTCTTTTACGTCTATTATAATATTTTTCCCCCAACCTTTCCGTTTAATTTTCGTACTTAGTCTGCTTCCTTAAAGCTTTTTTCGATTTTTGAATTTTAAAATTTTGAACTTTCCGACATCATAAACCAATTTTTTGGGAAAGGGGGTAATCAATTTTTCGACCCAAAAAAATTTCCCAGGGTTTGGATTTTCCCGTTTTTTTCATTCACCGCCGTACGAATAGCGTAAGAAAACCCTCACGTAAGAATTGATCCCAAGTAGGGGATCAAACAAAATTTTTGAAAATCTTTTGCACTATACCCTTTTTTAACCCCTCTTTTCAGTCCGATTTGCTTGTGGTCGATATGCAAAAGTCTTCACATGCCTTATGCCTAATTTTTTCACTTAAGTGTTAAAAAATTTCGGATATAAATTGGGGGACCATTATCACTTATTAATTTTTTTGGGAGCCCATAAGGGCGATAAAAGTTAAAAAAAAAAATATCCGCTATTATACGAGATGAGGCCTTTTAAGGGGGGTATAACAGCCCATTTGCTGAAAGGGATCGGTTATTACTAAAATATAGCGGTTCCGTTTTTATTCTCGATATGGGATAGGGGCCTAAAAATTTTAACGTCACTATTTTCATTCGGATAATTGGATAAAATTTGGGGATTTAATCGCCCAGTTGGTAAAGTTTTATAGTTATTAACTTGGCACATAGGGATGGGGAATATTGATCAATGAATTTTCTCATGAAAGGGAAATAACAAACCCCCGAATTTTATGAAAATTTTTTTAAATCTGCCAAATGCCCTTTTAAAAATTTTTTTTGTCGGGGAAATTCTTTTATTATTTCATTTAAAGTTTTTTGGAAATGTAAAAGGGTTTACCTAATGACGTTGGTTTTTTCGATAAAAAAACAATCCTTCAATTAAAGGGAAAAACCGTGGGCCCAAATTCTAAATATCGTTGCTTTAAACCCGGAGTTATTTTCCTTTTTTAAATATCTATGATATGACCTAATTTGGGTCTTTTTTTCTGTTCTGTTATTAATGTTCCCGCGAAGTAAAATTAAATCCTTGATTATGGGGACAAAAATTTTTTTTTCCCACTATACTTTCCACGGGGGTTCCTTTAAAGAATGTCAGCCACTGCATTTTTAGTTCCCGGGGCTATGCCCAAATTTTATATTGAATTTTGCTAACTTGAGTGCCCATCTAATCATCCTACTGACAAATTTTTTTCCAAAGTGTTAGGGGTTGGCGCAACGGGATCCGGGTTTTTACTTTTTAAAGGGGAATATTCCCCAAAAAAAATTTGAATTTTTTCCCCAAAGCCCATACTAATGCTTGGGCATTCTCTTCGGTTACTGTAAATTTCCTGCGTTGTTCAGGTACGTGACGCAAATCCCCCCCAGGTTTTTTTTGTTGATTAAGTACTGCCTTTCCCAAACCAATCGAACTGGCATCTGTAAATAACTCCGGGAAAGGTTTTCCCGAAAAAATTTGGTAATTTTAAAAATGGCGCTTTTTTTACCGCCTCCCCGACCCTTCGAATGCCTTTTTTTGCTTCATTGACCAGACAAATTTTTTTAAAATTTTTGTTTAAGATTATAAAGTTTTCCCCAAATATCCGCATAATTTTTTTAAAAAATTTCCAAGTACCACTGGGACATACCCCAAAAATTTTACCCTTTTTTAGTTACGGGGGTTTCCCCTCTCTAATATAGCTCTAACCTTTGTCTCATCCTTTTTTTAATTCCTTCTTTTTCTAATAATTAACCTAAAATTTCAATTATCGCAGCCAAATTTTTTACTTTTTTCCTTTTTTAATGTCAATCCCTGCATCCTTTAAAAAGAAAAAAATTCCCCCTTTAAAAAAATTTAAATGGGAGGAATGATGGAGATAATTTTCACATCATCCATATACACATTCACAAAATTTCCCTATCACTGGTTTTTTGGATTTGGCCCAAATTTCCTTTGAAAAAATTTGGGGGCTGCTCCGATAAACCGAATGGCATCCGCTTGAAAGCATAAGTGCCACTTTTTTCTAACAAATGCGGTCTTTAAAAATATCAAAATGGGGGTTTTGCCATTTGAAAATACCCCTTAGATCAAGAGATGACATTATTGTTGTAAGGGATGTTTGTTAAAAATCATCTTTTTAACGGTAGGGGATCGGGATTTCTTTTGGGCGAAAATTTTCTATAGTTTTACTGCAAATCTATATGCTTCCGGATTATCCGGTGGTAACCCAAATTTTTTTTCTTTGCATAACACAAAAAGGTGACGCGTATGGGGGTTTGAATTTGGAAACAATCGTTTCCTCTTTTAAATTTTTGTATGTGAAAATCTTTTTAGTTGTTAGTCCGATCATACCCATATGGCCTTGAAGTTTCTGGTGGGGTTTTCTCCCGTGTCAATTTCATGGGAAAAACATGAGTAAGACCTGGTTTTTGAAAAAAAACCCCTTTAAAAAATTACTAAAACAAATTTTGTAAATTTTTGGGTTTTTCTACCTCCCCAATTTTGTTCCTTTTTGATAAATCTTTTTCTAACTTTTTCCCTCTTTTTAAATTTGGGTTTAACCAACCCTTTTTTATTTGAGAACCCGGGAATTTTTCAAAGATTTTTTACCCAAAAAACTTTCTATCTTTGCCCAATTTTTAAAATCAATACCGAGAATACATGGGTATTCTAAACCGTCAACACATGAAAAAGACCAATTTCTTTTTGAATTGGCCCCGATGCGAATATTCCCCCTCTACGATCCCCCCAAGTTTTTGGGGATTTCGCACCCTGTGCTGTTATTACCTGGGGCCCGGGTTTTTTTAATTTTTCTTTTATAAAAAAAATATTTTTAATACTTTTCCGGGGTATTAAAAGGGTTTATCTGCCCGGGGTCCCCAAGCCAAAAATGTGTTATTTAATAAAATAGGGAAAGTGGGGGAAATTCTACGGGTGATATACATATCGGAGAAAAATTTAATTGTTTCCCCTTGTTGATACTTTTTTAGGTTGATTTTAACCTTTCAATATTTAATCGTCCCTTTGCATCCTATCGCCTCGATTGTTTTTTTACCGAACCCTATTTCTACGGCCCCCTCTATTAAAATTATCACGCTCATTTCGAAATAGAAACCCCTTTTTTTAAATCTCGATCATTATTCAAATTTTTCCCTCTCAAACCCCTCTTTACTTTCCCATTCTCAAAAAATCTTTTACTTTTTTTGGTCTACGTCCTCTTCAAATTCCCCAGTTTCTACCTTTAAATCTTGGCACCCTATCCCTTTTTACCTGTCTTTCTATATTATCATTCTGGAAACCCCCTTTTTTAATTTGCAAAATTTCTTAATTTGCAAGCTTCCAAAAGTTGTCCCGTTTTTTGTGGATTGCGCATTTCCCCTTCTTTTTTTTGTGGTTCGAGTGGGGCAAAATAGATCCACCAACTCTGCCTGGGACATTCTAATTTTAAACTTCTTTTTTTAAAAATTATAAACGAAATCAGGGGTTCCCTGATTTCTTCCCTGCTGGGACGCGAAAAATTGTGTTTTTGTAGTTTTTTCTTATTTTTGACCGGGGGAAAAGCCTTCGAAATTAAAAGTTGAGCTGCGCAAAATCCGTTGTATTTTGCCAACACCGATCAAATATCGAGTACCAATCTTGAGCCCTTCCCCCTGAGATGATTTTTTTTAAATAAAAAACAGATTACTTGGGATTTCAAGAAACTGTATGTTTTTCTCAGCGAAAACTCTGCAATTTTCGACCGAAAAAAACATTTCAGGTAGTACAGTACCTCCACCTACATTACCTAACCCGGGTTATACACGTTTGGGGGATTGGGCATAGCCATCCAGACTATGTCGTTCCGGATCCCGGCTGGGTGTGGGATTATCAAAAAGATGGACATGTTGGTTCTTAATACAACATTAAAATAACATATTCAATTCTAATTGACAACTTTCTTTAAAGTGAGAGTTAACCCAAATTAAACCTTGTATTCAAGTCAGATCACACAACTGAACATTTATCTTAATTATAAAAATAAACCGATTCATCTAACTTCCTATACCAAAAAATTCCTTTTTTCAGATTTCCTTTCCCTTTAATGATTGAGTGATATGTATAATGTAATTGAATATGGGGGTTTCCCAAATTTTTATAATGAACTTCTATTTCTTCCAATGCTATCGGGCTCAACTCTTGATCTGAAAAATTCCACACTAATATCTCTAAACTTTTATATCATCGCTTCTATCCTTTTTTAAAATATATCTCATTTACATATTATATTCGTTTATCTTCTTGGTATTATTGGGTTGGAAAGGGTTTGCCGTCGTGGCCGTCAAAGAACATAGGAGTTAATATTGTTAGCAGAAGGACGCGAGGAGCGATCACACACTTTATATTCCGTTATTATTGTTAACTGATATGTACCTTTTAAAAGAAAGCGTTTGTAAAAATTAAAAGTTGCAACAGTGAGATGACAAAACTGATTGGTCAGAAACTCATAATTGCATTTATTATGCGATTGTGACTTCACAAGAATTTATGAACTGATTGGCTGGAAACACGTGGTGTTATCTCTCAAGTAACTATGACGTCATATGAATTTAGTCCATTGAACCATGCAATATGACGATAACAATACGCCAAGTTGGCGATAAATAAAGGTGTGAGTTAAAATAGTTTTTTAAACACTTGTATCGTACAATCAATTGATAACAAATACTCGTATTGTAATACCGCCTCAGCCCCTAAGTCTCCTAAGATATCGTGTTCCTAAAGTTGTGCATAAAAGTAGAAATTGTGATGCCATACGTTAAAAATAATTGCAAACACAAAAAAATTAAATACTTATTTATAAGACTGCTAACTCAAAGTACACGGGGAAGATCAACTACAGCTCGCGCATTTGTTAATAATTAATAGTGATTTATCTGAATGCACTGTTGTAACAGAAATGGCGCTACAATCATCTCCTAATTCCCATGCATGGATAGTTAATTTATAACTCATATAATTAGCATATATTAGAGATTAGCGTCAATGCACGTTTCCGTGCTGTGTATATAATGTCTTTGTCCTGCAATAAAAGCCTTTAAAATCTTGCTTTAGGTTGGATTATTTTGATTATCTTTTTTATTATTAATATTACTGAATAAAGTGAATATGTAGGAACCGTAACCAGCACCAAAAGAGATGCCGATTTCCCTTTATTGGTGTTTTTTTTCTTCCAAATCAGCTCATAATTCTCGAGATCTTGAATCCTACTCCAACTGAAACGTTTTCGGTACTTATATATAATGCGGTCAACCAATTTCGCCAAATAAAAGAAGTCATAATTCAAAAGAAGTCGCCAAATGCTTCCATCATTGCAATTGTTTTAGAGCATGTGTTTGGTTGCCTATCATGGCATTTGCAGACGTCTTTTAATTCAAAAAAATTGGTCTAATACTAATACCATCTAGTAATCACATTATATGATTTATTCTAATAATGAGTAAACATCTAGTAATGTTGTTAAGGTAAAAAAATTGTTATCTATGTGACAGTGCACATAATCACATGATAACTGCAACCACGTGTTTCCAACTAATCAGCCTCACTTTCACCAATTTTCGATTTTTACAGAATTTGTTTTTAAAAAATACATACTTGTTAATAATAGCTCAGATATGCAAATAAAATGTAAGTACTTAAAAATATTCATATAATATAATATAAAGAAAATTTAATTTGGAAAAACCTTTTGAAGAATCTTGATACTTGGACATCTTTACCCAATTATAAAATTTGAAATTGTACTTGGATTTCATAAGTACAACAAAAAAGGAGTCACAAAGTCAATATCATGAGTTTTAAATTCAATGGAAAAAACGTGATCACATTTATCAAGTGACCGTCATGAATTTAGCCCATTGCAGTTTATCTATATCTAACTACATTTCACATGGCTTTATATACTCATCTGTGTATATCATGATTTCTCGAAGCTGGCAGTTAACTCAATGAGACATTTAAGAAAAACCATGTTGGTCTAATAAGGGAAAACTTTTACGATATATATATCCTACTGCATTATGTTGTATTAACAATAAGATTTGTGTCTAATTGATTTATATGAATATTTGGTATACCATTATTTTACGTTTCTTGAAGAAAAGGTTTGATATTTCGAAATTCCGGTTAATTTACGCCAAGAAGTATTTGATATTTTTTTTACATTTGAAACCAATTCATATAATTAAATAAACATTTATGAACTCTTCACAACACCCAGGCTAAAATTTCCAAAAGAAAACAATTAATGAAATGAAACTCTTTGAACTGAAATTACAGGAAACTGCATATTATTGGGTATGTGTCATGATCTTAAGTTAATCAAAGTATCCAAATAATGCGTATGAGTATAATTAAATTTAATAATCTTTTCTGAATTACGATTTTTTTTAATCACATACAGGGGCGTAGCTACCCCCGTATCAACCGTATCAATTATACGGGGCCCGCAAGCTACAGGGGCATCAATATGCGTATCTACAGTCCCACTAACATGGTTCTCATGTCTAAAAAAGGACCCCGAAGGTATTTTGATACAGGGCCCACTCAGAACTAGCTACGCCAGTAATTACATACCCATATCACTAACAATTTTCAATGTATTCCAACTCATATGTCATTAATAAATATATTAATCCATTGTCCGTTCCATTATTTAACTATTATTTTTAAATCATTTCACTCGCCTGCCAGCTTATTAACTATAACACCATCAAATAATTGTTCACCGAATCATTTCCCTTTGTGAAACCTGTTTACATAACAATGATTTAAACATTTCCATTAAAAACTCATTTAATCACGCTCCATCTGCACACATGATTGACTCTCTTTCAACCTTTATTTAATCTACTTCCCACTTTGAATGCAAATTCTCGCGATTTTGCAGTGCCACGCAACGGATTTAGTCACTTCCAAGGAAGGCACAAATGCATGTTCAACCAATCCTTTTCAATCACAATCGATTAAATTGGCAGACACAATTCGATCGCCAAGCGCGTGAATGGAAGGGGCCATCTTGCTGGAAGTAGGATCGAGGAGGGTGTATATCAAACTACCGCTCCGAGTCCATCAACTAACAATGAGGCATTTCGCTCAAAGGTCTCGAATATTGTTGACCCGTGTATCTCGTTTTAATGAGGACGTGACTTGTAATCACGCTGATCGCATGAAAGCGGCAGTTCGGGGAGTAAATCATTAAAATATGAATGATTAGTTTTGAAGAAGCTTGTCTTTAAATATATGGAGATGCTTTAAAGTTCTGGATGTAAAAATCGAGTAATTATTATGATGAAAAGGGTGTCTGGAGAAGTTTCTGCCTTAAGGAGAGCCGAAGAGTATTAAAATCCTCATTTATGGAGATTTATAATTAGTACTTATTTCCCGGATGAAATACTCTTTAGATCATTACAGGTGGAAATTAGTCATAATAGTAAGAGTTGGGTTTCAAATATTACATATAAGGATGTAAACTGAAAATTATTATTTAGTGTTAGTATAAAATTTGGTCATTTATACTCTTTTCTCTTATATTACTTATAGTCTATTTCAATATTTGAAAGCATTGGGAAATATTGGAGGAAGAATTTATCTGAGTTTACCTTGAACCTGAAAAAAAAGTTATAATGGGGCATGATTGTCAAACGTGGACATGAAATATTATTATTTTATGAATAAAACGTTTGATCAAAGCAATCTTCATTTAATCTCTATCAGTCAGACTTATACGTAGTAGGATTCAAAAGTTCCCGGGTTGAGTCAATAACTTAAAAAATATTACCAATTAAACTGCTGAAACACATCCTCTTTCGAAATAAGACTCTTGAGTAACAACACACTTTTGCCATGGCTTGTAAAGGTCATCGAAACATTTCTGGAATCCATTTTTAGCCATGTCCTTTAATTCAGCCTGCGATACCCTTTTAACTTCATCTGCAGATTGGTTTTTTTTTAACATGGGGACGATATGTTGACACGTCCTATACATGTTAAGATACTTAGTCAGTATCCATTGACATGTGGCCGAGGATATCCCAACTGATTCTGCTATTGTTTGAAGCCTGTTCTGACATACCGTCGCAGATGTTTTCAGCGGTGCGGGAAGTCAGTGGACGTCCAGAGCATTTATCATTTTCGACACTTTCCCTGCCTTCTGTAAAACTTCGACGCCATTCAAAACCTTGCGTTCGCGATAATGTGTCACATCCTTACACCTTCTTCAAAATTTTCGAAAGTCCCGTAGCACTTTTTCCAAACGAACACAAAATTAATATACATTATCCGCTCAACAAAACGCAATATTTTCCATCGTCGACGATCCGCTTACAAAATACTACCCCGTGAGAGCCACCGACCTTGTGATTTGGAGAGTACAGATGCAGCAACACAGAAATGTGTTGTAGTCGCCCTGTGCAAAATTTTCCACGTTATAGGCTCAGTTCGCGAACTTTTGAATCCTACCTCGCATATCACCTTTCAATGAAAACGTGGCTAAATGTATGACAGCCGTCTTCGAGTAAATTTTTAGAAGCTGAATCACTAGTTTTGATGAAGATCGTACTAAGTTGTGATAAAGGATTTTTTCCTAAATCTGTTTGTAGGGCTTAAAAAATGACGATTTGCAGGAAAGTTTTGCTTTAAACAATATTTCGAGAAGTAGACTATTTGATAGCGGTAATACAACATCATTAAACACGTGCTTGGACGATACAACGATTTAGTGAGTAACAACACCATAAATTATAGATTCATTGTAGGAAATGATACAGGAAACAACATGTCGTTAAACAGAGTCAATGGGCTTGCGAGTTGTATAGTCTGAGGTATGACCATTCCCTTCCAACTAGTTGTTATTGTTCATCTTCCTAGCACACACACATTGGAGTCAAAGCCTGCAAACGACGACAGTCACGTTCCAGATGTATTCGATAAGTGTGAAATATCAGTGGTCAGGAAATGAAAGCCATGTAAAGTACATGGCTATCTTACGTGGCTTATTGACTGATGCGTGTTGTGAGGGGTCAAGTGTGATCTTATTTTTTAGATGGCATAGTGTATTCCAAAAAAGAAAAGTCATAAAACCAGCCGCTACATGTTGTCCACATATCGCTGGATCGCCGAAGTTTCGCCAATGCGGACCAGCAGGAATAATCTAACATGAAAAGGATACTCTAAACCACAAGATGCCACATTTTCTCATGGAGTGACTTTCCACAACTATGGACAGATCAAACTTGTTGTTGTTTCAAATCCCCTTGTAGCAGGAAAGCCTACACCAAGTCCATTTGACCTTCCCGCTTAAGAATGTCACAAACCAGGTCTTGATCTTCAAACAACTGTCCCAGGGAAATGCCCCAGCAGTCCAGAAGATGACCAGGAGAAGCAGAGAGAGAACAGGGACAGTTAAAGAAAGACTTCACCCTCTACACAAAGGTCATATCACGCAGGTGACCGCTTCTAAGGCGCGCCAAGACCATCCGAAGAGCCTTGGATCTCCTGCGCTGAAGAGATAAGCCAGCACTCTTAGCTACGTACCAGTGATAAGCAGGAGGGTTTTGCTAAGTTAAATTCATTTTAACTCACTGGAGGGAATGAAATTCAGAATGGCTCAAGACAGAGAAACTGGGGTTATAGAGATCACAGCCCCTACCAGCCAGCTCATCAGCTGCCTCGTTTCCAGGCACACCCATATGTTTGATCAGACTTGTTACTACATCGATGCCAGGCTCGTACACTGCAATTATCATTGCTGAAACAGAAATGTGAATCGTCACTGAATACGGCTCTGTCATTCCACCCAAAACATAGCTCTAGCCCCATATCAGCACATTTATTGTATTTGTAACGGTTTACTGTTTTACGATTATATATATATATATTTGATAACATATGCTACATACTGTCTACTAAAAAGGATCGCACCTAGGTTCTTCTTCTGCATAGGGAACCAGGGTTTGAAGAAGTCTTAAGACAACATTGCCTTTTTTGTTGTTTGTATGTTCATCACGTAATGTAAATCACCACATGTTGGTTAATGCAAAATTATATTAAATATTATTTTTAATCAAATTATTTGTGTCTTAAGTATTAAATCGTCTAACGCATTCATAGATATTTATATACAAGATTTATGATAAATTCATTCAGAAATTTTCAGGATCGCAATCAAGCTGACTTTTAATCTACTTTCCATTAATCCCAAGATAACAGTAATTCTAAAGATAAATCATTGAAATTTATGAGGATTACCAATTTTAAGGTATCCGACTACGTTGAAAACGTCATTTTCGGTCTAAAATCACATTTTCTTTTTATTCAATATTTTTAAAATTCAAACGATTATCTTTCTAAATCTGCCTTTGTTTTGTCTGTGTGATAATTAGAAAAAGTTACAGTTGTTTAAAATATTATCACAGCGGTGAAATCAAAACCGGAAGAGGTGAAATCGAAACCGGAAGTTGACTGCTTAACATGCTTTTTACCCATAATTTTTGCAATTTCAACCCATTATAATTTTAAAAATAATTTCTGACAATTTTTTAAACTATTTTATTGATAGGCATCAATTTCAATCTTTTAATTGGGTTTTGCGATTGGCAACATCTGTTTCTTGTTACCTCAACTGTTTTGTTTTGATTTGAATCTTACGAATGTTGCTCCCAAATTTCTTCAAAAAACTGAACTTTTTCGTTTTAATTGTACAATTTTTAATCGTTAATTGTTTCTGAAAATTTTGCTTTTGTTGTTATCTACCTATAACGGGTAACAAATGGATTAAATTAACCTCTTGAAAACACAACTATGCTGGTGACTGATTCACAAAAACAGTGGAAGTGTTGATTTGCAGTGTTCTTGACTTGGATGTGCTCAAACTTGTAATGAACAAAAACTGGAATAAGTAAAGACATTTTCACAGAACAAAGAATGTTTTAGTGGAATTTATTAAGAGGTATAGAATATTTTATTTAAATTGGGAAGTGTGTTTTCAAGTTTGTGTTTCTCCAATTGTTTTGAAACAATCTGTACCTGCATGAAGATTATATGTTTGGACTGACTTCTAATGTGACTTCAAAATGCTTGAAGTGTACTTTTATTGTCGCTTTTTTCAGCTACTGAAGAGCTAAAAAGCAAAGTGTTATTAATTTGAAACTTATTTGTGGAAGGTGAGTGATTAAAGATGACATTCTTCGGTGAAAAAAGCTATGTGCTAAGCTGAACTGGCCTTGTATGACAAAGGGAGCATTTTAGACTTTGTGAAAGAAAGTCTTGGCTGCTGCTACACTAACGGCTAAAGATGCCATGAATGACACTGCTTTGGAAACAAACAGCAGCATTATCAAATGTTTAAAATGTCAGTTGAAGAATGTGGAATATCCGTTGTCGGCAGAACACATGGACATTCATCGCTAAATGTGGTTTCTATAGAAACTTAATACATTAACACTGGGAAATTCTAGGAATTTGGAAATGTTAGAAAAGTTTTTAGAATTCCATAAGTCCAGTCATACAAGCTGTTCCTGCAATCGTCTGGGATTTTACTTCAAATATGGAATCTATTGGTGTGTAAAAAAAATCTTTGTATGTTTTGCACTACGAAATGTTAAAAATATGTATTTCTATTGTGATGGTGATTCCAAGGATACCTTTCTGTTAAAGATGTGTATGGTGTCAACATCATCAAATATGAGTGCATATAATACTTCTAAGAAGATTGAGTAGTCGATGGAAGAAAATTTTAAAAAGACCAGAAAAACTACTCGGTGAGAAGGAAAAACTTATCAATATTTATGTTTAATAAAATTCTAAACTGTTGTAGCAGTAACACCAATCACGTCAAAGCTATGCTAAGTGCTTTACAATAGCGGCACATTTTTCGCATTTGCTCCAGCGGAAATCCATATGGTTCATGCTTGATTGGAGCTGAGGGCGGTGTGACTATCAGCGAGGAAACGACAGCGGAAAACAATAAACAGAAAAAAAAGTGTAGGTTTTTCTGTGAAACTCAAATATTGTTTAACATGTGGCCACATGAAGCAGTGTGATAAGCAGTTATTATAAAATTGCCTCCACGGTAAGACACAAATACAAATACATCATTTAACGCCTGTTTGTGGCAAATTGTTTCGAAAAAACTTTTATCAGCTAAAACATTTTTCTTTGGGTACTCATATTGCAGTCATTATTTTTAAAAAAGCTTTATTGATTTGTTAGGTATTTTTTGAAAAGCATTTGGCATAAATTCGGGGAATTATAGACTGCGTGATGAGAGGTTTGTTGACATCTTTCGAGTCGGTGACTCGAAACAACATTCTTGCCTTTTTAAAATCAACCAGAAAAAAGGGGGCCCAAAGAAAGAAAAATTTTTAAAAAATACCAAAGGGTGGAATCGTTAAATATAAATCAGGAAAGTTTTAGTAATATACTTGTCATATTTTGTTTTGAAATTGCTTTTATAAAGAGTTTAAATGCATTTTTCTCAAAACTATTTTTGTAAAATTCATGATATTTTCAAACATGATATCTGAAAAACTATTAGAGATACTTGTATGAAATTTTACACAAATGTTGTTAATTGTATTATCTGGGGATGGCCTACAAGCTAAAATTGAACAATTTTGAATTTATTTTATAGTTGTATTTTTTTCTGGAAGTTTCGTGTTTGATTGAATTTCCCAGTTCGCTAGCTCGACTGGCTATAACTTTTGATTCAAAGAAATAATTTAACGCCTTGGGTCATCCTCTAGAAATTTAAAAAATGTGTTGCAGCAATATTTTATGAAAATATAAAATGTTTTAAAAATAGAGTGTTTGAAAAAGTCCAAAATTTCATTAAAATTTCTTTAAAATTTAAAGTTTTTGCAAATTTTTATGTACATATATTATTTTCTAACTGTATTTTCTGTTATTGTATAGAAGTGAAACTAAAAATGTAAAAATATTAGGGATTTTTAGAAAACTTAAAAAAAAAGTCTCCGAACGTAGTCGGATACCTTAAGGACGAATATTTTAATATATTATGCGGCAATGCTTATGTGTGAATTATGTTGCTATAAATTATTAATAGTTAACATGTGACGCAAAATGTATTCAGGGAAGTTACTTCGTTAAATTATATTTCGGGGAAATATTAGGTTCATCTTATTCGGATTAGCGTTTAGAATTTCTGTTCTTTGTAATATATCTTTGAATTTGTTTTAGCGTGAGAAAATTATCTCTTTAAATGCTATAAAGTAGACACACATCCATTTCAAATTATTTAAAAAAACACCAACCCTTTGACACCTTTGGGGAAACAACTCGAAACATTAATCGAATCGTCACGATCGCGTAAAGGTAAAACAGTTTGTTCTTTCACAAAAAATTAAATTTTTTAGTTTAAGTAGAACTAACCATTTTGTGTTTTTCCCAAAAAAGAAATTTAAACACTCCATGAGGAAAGTGTTACAAATTTTTTTCCGAGAATTTTTAGTCTCATTAGTTAGATTCATAATTAATTAACAATGGAATTAAATAATCTTGAAATAAAGACAATAATGCAATAAATGTCAAGGAGCCGTGAGAACCTTTCAATCGTTAATTTAGCTTTCCTTTTGTGGAATGAAAGCATAAAAAATTAGGTGCTGTATGAATAGAGATATTAATTAAAGAAGAATGTGTACTTTAAAGATTAAAAATAAATTATGTTCATGAAGTTCTCTATATTTTATGTGATTGTAAATTTGATATATATACTGTTGACCAATTTCCCCAAATAAAAATGCAAAATGCTGTCATCTTCATAATTATTATGTTTGAACATGAACGAGAATGGTTCTCCACTACAGGAAACATATCATGGACTTCGTCGAATCTTTTGATCTGACGAAATTGGTCGAAAATGCAACGCGTAAATATCGTAAATTTCTCCTTCGTAATTGTTTTTATTTGAAATTCATATTTTCAAAACATGAATTTCTCAAATAAAAACAGAAATTAGATATATACTTTAACTCAAATTTCATTTAAAATCCAAAAAATATATAAATTTAAAAGAATGTTTTTCCCCTTATCTTTTAAAATCCCTATTCCCGTAAACCCAAAACGATTGTCTAAGAAAATTTTTTTTTTTAGAATAGCGAGGGGTTGGTCATTCGATGTCTTTGCATGAACTCCCTCGATCTGGTCTGTCGAGATATGCATTCCTTTCAACGAGGACCTCCAAAATTTAAGGTAGGAAATATTCAAAAGTCAAATTTTTTTTTTTTCACCAATAAATCTTGTTTTTATAAGTTCTTAACAACAATGTTTAAAAATTTTTTTCCCTTTTTAATTTTTTTCCCCGCAAAATATTTTTCTCATCCCAAATTTTTTCCTAATTTTTTTTGACTTCCTTTTTTTTCACCCCCAAATCTTTTTTGAATTTTCCTGAAGAAAAAGGGGCCAAATATGGAAGAACTTCTTGTTGAATATAGAATTATGCTTATTTAAGGCCTATCCATCAATCAGCACTGGATTAATAAGAATGAATAGTTGAAAAAAAATTCCATTAATATCGATTACAGCTGAAGGTTTTAATATTGTTTATGAATTAATACTAGGAGGTCAAAAAACTTTTTAGCGTTTTTATGAAAACTTCTACCGTGGTACTTATCGTTATTTACATCTGAATCCTTCAACTTCGAAAAGAGATAAATATTTAAAATAAAACTCACCGATCAAAGAATATGCATTAGAAAAGCCGCTGTAACCTAAGAATAGTTGGCTGTAATATAGGAAAACGCTGGTTCGAAACTTCATTTTGAAGATTATTTACTGGAAAAATGAAGGTTGTTGCCTGTTTAAGCTATTGAAATT
>BMAV01007820.1:0-109975 GCA_019973955.1 Trichonephila inaurata madagascariensis
AGCTCAACAAATTTTTTGAAATATATAACTTAGAAGGGGATTTATCCATGTTTTACGAAAAAGGGGGGAGAAATTTTAAAAAAAAAAAACTATAATTATTTCAATTGGCTGTAACTCTGAAAAGGGAATTTTTTCCAAAAAATAGTTCAGACTTTTGGAAAAGTTTTTACTTTATATAAAACACACAAAAATATTTTTTTTTTTTTAGAAGCACTTTTATAAAGAACATTTTAAAAAAGTTTATTCAAAGTTTTTTTTGCCGAAAATTGTTTTTAAATTAATTTTTTGTAAAATTTTAAAAAAAATTTTTTATATTTTTTCCAACCCAAATGACACTAAATATCATGAAAATTATCCATTTATGTTTTTAAAACCCAAGTTCGAACGTGTCGGTACCTTTATCCGCCCGTTCAACCCGTGATTTTAAAAAACGTTAAATGGATAATATTTATGATATTTAGAAAATTTTAGATTGGGCTTTTATATAAAAATTTGGGTTTTAAGAATAGTATTACAAAAAAATTGTTTGTAAAATTTTGAAAAAAAATTAACTTAAATTTTTTCCAAATTTCCCCTTTTTTTAAAAAATGCTTCTATTGTAAATATTTTGCCTGTATATTAAAGCTCAGATCGCTGCGAGGCTAAACTAGAATTTTTTGAAACGATAATTTGGGAAGTCGTTTTATCCATGTTTTACAAAAACAGGGGGGAAAATTTTAAAAAAAATACGACGATATTTTAAAATGGTTGTAACTGAAAATAATGTGAATTTTTTTAAACCATGTTGGGCCCCGAAAAGGGTCTGAGCTATATAAAAAAAAATATGAATACCAAAACATTTTTTAAAAAGGAGAACATTTGGAAAAGGGACTAAGATTTTTTAAAAAAATTCATTTAAATAATTTGTTTTGTCTTGTCCTTAAAAAATTTTTTGATTTTAATCTAATGATACTAAATTGATGAAAAAATTTTACATTTCTGCCCTTTTTTTAAAAACATGGTTTAATGGTCGGATACCTCAAAGAAAAGTTTTCAGCTGTTTATTTTAATCTCTTTGTTTCATTTAATAACTTAAATTCAACAATAGTAATTATTAGTATCATTCAATCGTATTTCAATGTATTTAATAAAATAAATGTTAATTTTATTAATATTTTTGTTTCAAGCCATCAGGCTTACTTTTTGTAACAGAATTTATTTAAAGAAGTTTTAGTTAAATATGAGAATAATTTTTCACTTATAATCTCAAAATTTTTCGCTGAAAGGCAGCAGGAAATACTTAGTTCACTCACAGCATATATCTTCAGTGAATATTAAAATGTTTTTTGAGTCGCGAAAAATCAGTAAATGTTCAATAAAGATTCACAGAATCAATTTTACTAATCATAATAAATGAAAATAAATGATACAAAACTTTCTTACCCATTTTCACAATAATTATAGCGCAACCTTCTGGACATCTCTTTGGAAGAATCACAGAAAATGTATTTGGCAGTGTGGCAGATAAAATTTCATGTGGAACTCCTTCAAATTTAGAGGGATATTTTCTTCTATAAAGCACGTAGTTTCGAAGATTCTTGGAAGCTCTGGATGTGTCATATTTATTTTTTCTTAAAAATTGAGTCAGAAAATCATCATGAAATTCAATTCCTTTCGTAACCTTGTCATCTGATCAATGAGAAATAAAATAAACATATTAGGCAACAGTAACTTTTGATAGTTCAAATTGAAACACAGAGTTTTTACTAGCCCTGACGCACGAACTTGTAAAAAATCTGATTTCAAACTCATTGTACAATACACGTTGGTTGCGTAATAAGCTC
Organism: Trichonephila inaurata madagascariensis; assembly: GCA_019973955.1. Classification (NCBI taxonomy): domain Eukaryota; kingdom Metazoa; phylum Arthropoda; class Arachnida; order Araneae; family Nephilidae; genus Trichonephila; species Trichonephila inaurata. The sequence goes on from BMAV01007820.1 coordinate 1,824, forward strand.
AAGAATTAAAATGGACAGAAAAGTTAATTTTCTGCATTCTTGTATTGACTGTATTCAAGAAAACTTCGAAGTAAGGTGAAAGATTTTACAGGATGTCCATAGAAGGTGGGTTGTTAATATGATGGCTATACAGTTAGATGCTCACGCGAGTCACCTAAGTAGAAAAGCATAAGAGGATTTGGCGAAGTATAAAAAAAAGGTTTCACACACATCAGGAAAAAGTGAGTGTAAAATTGCGAATAATATCACTGAAAAATTACTCCATTATTTATGAAATTTAATACCTTTAACTCATTGTAATAAAATAGTGCTATTTAAAATAATTGTTTTTTGCAAAACGTTTTTACTATGCAAAAAAATTGTACGTGATGAGGGGAAACAAAGGCTATTTTTTTAAAAAATATTATTAATTAAAAATATACCATGTAGATCTTGTAAACCTACTATATTGTTTGGATTCATTGGTACAAGTGGCAAAAAAACGATTTTTTCAAAAAAACCTTTGCATTTAATCATTAAATTCCTTAAGATATCCGACTACTTCTCGGGGACGTGATTTAAAAATTGTTTAAATATATTTCATGATATTTAGTGTCACTTTTAGATTAGAATAATGTATAAGATTAGCTTATATTTTTGACAAAATAATTATTAACAGCTAATATTATATAGTAATTAACTTAGAATAAACTTTTTCAAAATGTTCTCCTTTTATAAAAAAGTGCTTCTAAAATAATATTATTTAAGTCATTCGACCTCTCTGGTTATAAGCTCAACTAGAATTTTGAAAAATTCACATTATTTTCAGAGTTACCACCAATTTAAATAATTATTGGCATTTTTTTCTTAAAATTGCTCCCCTCCGTTGTCGTAAAATATATATAAACCCACTTCTAAGATATATATTTCAAAAATTCTGGTTGAGCCTCTGTACAGAGGTCGGAGCTATATACAGGTAAAATGTTTTTATAATAAAAGCACTTTTCACAAAAGGAGAACATTTGAAAAAAATGTTATTCTAAGTTAATTTTTTACCAAAATATTGTATTTAAATAAAAGTTTTTGTCAAAATGTCCTTCAAACAATTTTAAATATGCATTCTAACCTAAGTGACACTAAATATCATGAAAATTATCCATTCATGCACTTTTTTAAAATCACGGTTCCGAACTTAGTCAGATACCTTAAGGTAGATCAACATGTTATAAGTACTTTATGTAAAGGCAATTAAAAAAGTGTATCCCATTTATTATTAAAAATTCTAATATAATTTCTTGAATATAATTTACTCATTAATAATATTAATTTGGGATCTAAGTGTCACCAAAGCCCGTGTATTATATTTAGTTAGTGGGATATGTGCTTAAACTTTTTCATGCTAACCATCGAAGTCTATGCCTATTAAAATTATTTGAAGTCGCATTTCATATTCTGCATTTGATTTGTTTTTATAGCCACTCACGTTGACAATATATTTCACTTAAACACAATGTTCTGAATAGCATTAAAATGTTTACAGTTGTATGAAAAATACTGTGTATTTTTCATGAGAGAATTTGCAACATAAAATTTAGGAGCTGCTCTTGCTTAAATTTAGATTTTAACATCGAATCTGTTGATAAACTGTTTCCTCTCCTTCATTATAGGTGTTTATTTCCCACAATAGCAAAATGGTGCATTTTCCATTAAAAAACTATTTAGTTATACAAGGCACTGTGTTAATTAACGAGTATAAAATTATCTTGTGGAACCCAAGATACTAAACAATAGAATATTCACAATCTAGTACAAAGCTTATATATAAAGGTAAAACACATTTTAAAATTCTTTTATCATATTATAATAAATGTCTAAAGAGTACTAAAAAATAGAATTATTATATATATAAACAAAGTTTCTGTTTTAATGAATAGGATAAGTTTTAGATACTTGTAACTATACAAATTTCATAGACTCTTCTAAGAGACCTAGGAGCAGTTTCGCATCACTCGTATCAACACTTCCCAGCCTTCCTGAAAAGGATGAGAATGTCTTGGATACGAATTAAAAGATATGAGCTTTATTGTTAAGACTAGTTGTCTTCTTTTGCAAGACTTCACTCACTCTTGCACTATTCTCCCCCACGCCATGCAAAGTTTTTAGATCGCGTTTAGTGTGGCAACTTCACCCTCATGATCTTATTTCAAACTCTCTACCTTTTCTTACTTTTTCTTCCAAGTGATTATTTAAAAACTTCCTTCAATAACCGCACGCAGTTATCTTAGAGGTAACGTAAAATCTGACTTAAAAATATTATTCTCTTTAATCCTTGTTATTAAAAAATATATCCCTTCTCTCCTCGTTCCGTCAAGAGGCAGACGGTTGAAAGACGGGCTTTGTTATCATGGATGTGACGTCATTTCTCTTCGTTTTCCCATGAAACGAAACAGAAACTAAATCAACTGGGAGAGTGGTTTCCACCCACCCCTCCACCAGTGTTATTGCGCTGCATTTAATGTGGACTGCTTTTTATTTTTATATGTAACTTCAACAAATTGTTCTCTGTTCAATTTATTATGATGAGTGGATAATAGAGCTATCTCTAAGGCTCCACGTAAATGTATAACCGTTACCGTTACCAAATTTCATAGAGAATGAACTTCATAGAAATAATAAATTTGGATACATATTTATAAGTTTCTTTTCAATTTTTTATTGCGACTCGTGAACCCTGGGTTCCGTGGAACACAGTTTGAAAACCATTGGGTTAGAGAATTACTTTTTAATTATTATATTTGCAAATCCCGAGAGTGATTTTTGGTTCTGAAACCATCTAACTATTAGATAAATACTTATTCTAAGCTCTTGAATATAAATTGATACTAATATCGATTTTGAAGTAAATGAATTCCCCTTATTTAAAACATACTTTCTAATTTCTCTTTTAGTTCTTGAAGGTCTTTCGATTTCCTTTCAGGTATCTCGTTCAGTTCCTTCTCACTTTTTTCTTTTAGGAAATCAGGCAAGGAAGTCATTTTAAGAGGGTAAATATCTTTTGTTGACATCCTCGGCTTAGGAAATTGCACGATATAGAGCTAAAGCAAAGGATAAACTTTATTATTACTTTTTTGGAGTTAAGATGAAAAAAATTAATAAAAAAAATTAAGGATAATTATAGTCCGAGCTTCTTTTTAATTTAGAAATTCATATTACAGTGCACATTACACTGCTTTCCCACATGTTAATTTCTAAATAAATTTTCTTCTAATACCTATTTTTTTCTTTTTAGATTTTGAAATTCAAGCAGCACAAAAAGGGATCTACATACATATTTTAAATTATAGAAAGAGCTTAAATCTCAATATAGCACATTCTGTTACAGAAATCTCTTGTTAAATTTACAATTTTTTAAATAGTGCATCCTTGAACACTGATTATACATTTTCTTTCACCATGTCTCAAGATAAACTTGTCAATGGAAAATGTAAGTAGAATAAAAAACATTTATCAATAATTTTTTTAACGAAAATTTCAGCTTGTTGTTCTTCATTGTTATGACAATTTCAATAATTTTTTTTTCAATTAGATTAAAATCCTATTACAAAAGTCAGTAACGTTCGACAACAATAAAACTGAATTTAGCTAGGTAGTTTTAATTTTCAAGGGGGAAAATAAACATCACTGAAAAATAACACGGAATTTAAAAAAAACTTAAAAATACACTAGTGTTTGTAAAAATTGTAACACCAAAAAATAATCATGCAAAGTAAACTAAATTTATAATTCAACGCAAGTTGGATCATGTAAATGATTAAAAATACAAAGTTAGTATGTATGTGGGAGATGAGAAACACATTCTAAATTCGTGAAAGGTGCAGTAGAAAGAGAGTTCAAAATGAATGTATTATTGTTTGGCTGCTGTAAAAATGATTTCGTTCAATTTGCATTATTCCTTCATGGAGTGGCAATTTTTGCATGCAATATTGAACTTAGCTTGTACTTAGTTGTATTTCCTTAAATTATAATACCTGATGAAAAGAAAAAAAAACCATTCTTATTAAAATATAAGATATATATATATATATATATATATATATATATAAATATATATATATTGTGACGTCTCTCGCGTTTCTTCTTTCTAACATAACTCCTAATGTTCTTGACGGCTACGATTAATGGCAAAACTTTTTCCAACCCAATACCAAGAAGAGAGAAACAGGGCGAAAATGCAAAATAAGATATACTCTTTAAAAAGGATAGAGGGTTTAGTGAGATAGACGGCAATCTTAGAGATAACTTAGTGCGGAACAGTTCGAACAACAAGTGTTAGACGACCTACCTCGCAATGAGTTGAAGGATACGCTCATCGTCGCTAAGAATATCAATAATTATAAGAGGAGTAATAGAACTTGAATATACCTTATCTACTAGTAGCAGAATAAGTGAGTCTTCTCAACCAAGGTAGGAGGGTTACCTATAAAAGGTAATATTTTGTATAGGAAGTTAGATTAGGTAGATACCAAATATAATTAAGATAAGTGATCTAGTTAAAAGGATCTGACTTAAATATTCAGTTTAATTCTAGGTTTATTCTCACTTAAAGAAAGTTGTTCTTTAGAATTAAGTAATTTAAGTTATTCTTAATAAAAGTTGTGTTAAGAATTACAAAAATGTCTCATCTTTTAGATAATCCCACACCTCAGCTTACGCGTGATTCAACAAGACATAGTTATCACAGATGGCTATATGCGTCACAATATATAGGCTTAGTCTCTACAAACAAGAGATAACATCCAACAATCACACATTCGAAAAACACGTAGACAGTAGGAAAATCCCACAATGAAGGACATATGAGTAACCGAGATTAAAAATTATAAAATGGATGCTGCAGTGTTATAAACATTGCTGACATAGAACAGCTAATACATAAAGTAATTTATATAAAAGTGGGGTTGAACATGTTTTTTGGCCAGCCAACCTTGCCCCCTTTATGTAAATAACACTGAGCAACAACCAAAAAAAAATAATGGATAGAAATATCTAAATCCATTACAAGATATAGGTTACTTACCTAAAAATTGCACTTACAAATGCAAGCCTCGTGTTAAATCTGAGTGCACAACAAGTTGGCTGCCAGATTCTGACCCGAATGCAGATTTAAATTATGTGAAGGGCTGAAATGTAGTACTTAAAAAAAGTATAAGAAGAATGGAAATTAAAATTAATAAGAGTTGCAAATTATAGCATAACTTTAATAACACTACAGTAAATATGAATAAAATAATAAGTAATTTTATCTAATATTAGATTATGGAGATAACTATAACTAAGTAATATTTAAGTTTATAGTAATAAACTATTATCGATCTCAGAATTTTTAATCCTAACTGTTTTGAATAGCTTTACTCATATAACTAATCATAAAATTAATTGGGTATTTCTGATTTAAGCAATATTGAGCAAAATGTTTATAGTTATTTCTTATGTCTGATTTTTTTGACACCAGAAACTTATTACGTTGTATATAATTAATAACAATATTTCTGAATAAAAAACCTATACATTACTCTTCCAATGAGGAACTTTTATAATGTTGAAATTAAATTCTTCTCTTTTATCATAAATATTAGAAACTATTACATTGTCATTTAATTTGACATGTATGTCAAGAAAGTTTGCTTCCATTGTTGTTACTATTTGTCTGTGGTATTAAATTCCTTGAAGATATTGTGGATGTAAAAAACGTTTGGTACAAAATTACTTGTTTACAAAAAATGATTATGTCATCTATATAACGATAAATATAATATTTAGAATTATTAATGTAACTACTTTCAAAATAATGTAAGTATAAATTGGCAAGACATTTGCTGCAGGGACACCTTGTATAACTGCTTACATTATCATAGTTTACTTAAACCTTTCGGGAAGGCCTTGGGAAAATTACTTCCCATGTACATGATGTAACAAAACAGATCTGTGGGAAGCCTAAACCCATTATAATATACATTGGCTTTGCTATTATAACGATGTGAAGAAGCTAATTCCAGCTTCAGAGAGAGAGAGTTTTGTGCTTAATACATAATCCAGCGATTATGACATCTGTAAATCAGGCAAAAAAAAAGAGGGTACTAAAGAAGAAGTACCTTGTCCACTAAAAGCTGTCACTGTGTATTACGATGTCATGGGCAGGGTTGATCACTTCAATCAAAGAAAAGAAAGATATGAAATAAGATCATCTGTACAATGGCGGCATTGTATCTTTCAATTTTCTTATTGACATTGCCATCATAAATAGTTACATACTGTGGCAAATGAACAAAAGATTCCGCATAGCATTAACTCGTTAGCTAATAAACCAATAACAAGAAAAAGGGAAGGACGTCCTTAAATATTTTTTCCATTTTTTGCTAATAATACATGCCACAAGAGTAGGTATGCATTTTTGAATCAAATCAATACTTATTTTTTTTAAAAAAATAATTGAATTTAGAATTTATACATTTTTTAAGGAGTTTTTAATTAGCATTCATAAAAAACGATTAACAATCATGTTATCCCCAAACCCGTACCAACTTTTGTTATACGTAGTTTGATGTATTTATAAATCAAATTTCAATTGTGTATATCAATTATTATACGAGGAGTAACTTTTTTAAATCATTTCAAAAATTGTAAGATTTTTTCCCTTCAAAAATTAAATGGTTAGCTTTTTACGAAATTTTGGGCCCAACATCTTTTTTACATAATGCAACCAAAAACAATTTTGAAAATCATATAATTAAAAAATTTTGTGTAAATCGAACCATGTCCCCTTAAATTTTTTAAAAAATAAGTCTGTTTCTTATAAGTACAGTAATACCTCAACTTACTCTACCCCAACTCACACGAACCCCGAGAAACCGATTTTCAAATCTTGTCGAGTCGTCTTTTGTTTGAGCGCTATACAATTCGATTACTCACTCCCCACTTCCTGTTTATTTAAATGTACATATTCTGACGTATCGCGTGGAATCGATGCTCAGCCATAATAATTTATGTTGTGCTAAGGGCAGTTAGAAGGCTGAAATCTTATTTTTTTGACAATTTCAGATTTTTTACATTTTAAATTGTATAGATTTTAACATTCTAAAAATACCTTTACTTTAACCCTAGGTAATTAGAAGCCTTAAAACCTTTTAAAATAACCGTTGAAACTGGCAGCCCATTTGAATGGCGAAAAATGTAAACAAAGTACTTCGTTTTTGCTTAAAAGTTGAATGTCTGATATAAACCAAAATATTTATCTTTTATTGTAAATTGAGCCTTTTAGTTTTTTTATTTCCTAGCCGATTAGAAGTCTCACTGTATACATTAAAATCAATTTATCTCAAAATATAAATTTTGATGTTCGATATACCTTTTCTGAGAAACTACTATTCACAGGTACGTAAATTTCTTATGATATATTTATAATAATGGCTAATATATTCTGAAATGAGATTTTTGTAAGAAAACTCAAAAATTTGTTTTTTACATTTTTTCATATGAAAAATGGGTCAAATTTCGTAATGTTTAATAAAATATTTCATAAATTTTTAAAAAATTCAAAATTAGCTAAAAGCTCATTTCAGTATAATGAGAAAGGTGCACTTTAAAAGTATTAAAAATTTCAAGCATGTACATACAACAGATTTTGAGATAAGGTACATCGAAAACAGCCAATTTAATATTGTCAGAATAGAGAGAGAGAGAGAGAGCTTTCCAACTCCTCTTAATTATTTCTTATTTACAGAGTGTGTGTTTCTTACATTGCGTTTGTTAAATGCATTATATCTACGCAGATTTGAAAGTTGACAATGGCATACAAACGAAATAGAACTGATTCTTCTTCCCCAAACAAGAAAAGTAAATTTTATCTTTGAAGTTTAAACTGAACATATTTTTAAAGAATTCGATACAAAAGTAGAAATTTGGAAATTAGCAAACAGTGTCCTTTTTTTTCCCCATCACTGTTACTCAGGCGGAATCGGTGCTAGAGTCTGATGTAATTGGTAATGTGATTGAAGAACTCGGTCTTGCCAGGTAAATAAATTTATAAATGGATAGTAATTGTTAAGAAAGAAACATTAAACAGGTATTAAGTAAAGAAATTAGAGCAACAGCGCCATTGACTCGTTCCATTCGTTTATTTTATTCTTTTGTAAAACAAAATAAAACTGTTGCCACTCAGAAAATACTGAATAATTTTTATCAGAATAAGAATTAATATTTATTATTTGAAATAAATAAAACCACAGGATGACGTCATTGTTTTGGGATTTTCAAACGTGCAACAGTAATGACGTTCAAGAACTGTTTGATTCCCAGAATCAGGAGCTAACAATTAATGAGCTTATCGAAATGCATGAGTAAAAGCAAGTCTAAGATTGAAGAACTTGAGTCTTCAATTAGAAGATCGTATAATGATTACGAATTTGACAAAAGGCCTCAGTTTAATCGAAAATGTTTACAAAATATAGTTTTATAAAATAAAAGTTTTATAAAATATAGGTTCCAAATAAAGAGTGTATGTTTTCAACAAAACAAAGAATAAAAACAATTCGCATGATACGAGGAAATTTTGCTGGATATAAAAATATTTTTGATTACAGGAAGACTACTTTGTTAGATTTTATGAACTTTATAAGGCTACACACAGCACCCTATAAATCTCAAATATATCGAAGCTTAGGTTAGGTTGAGCTTAGGTTTTGGTTTTGGTTTCATTTTAAAGAATTTTTCCTCTCTTAAATTGAAACAATTAAAATATTTTTGAATACAATCAACTCTTTCAGTGTGTGGAAATGGTTATTATTTTCAATTTTCATAACTAAAATCATTTCTGGTTGATTATATTTTGAGTTGTTTTTTTTTAGTTCTCATAGTTACTTAATTCAGATTGATTTCAAGGCCACTTTTTATTTTAAAAAATAGTTTACATTATTTAAAAACTTTATCATCAATTTTTTCCAGTTGAGAACATGCCATGGGGCCAAAGCGTTCTCAAGTTTCGATGAGAAACAATATTTCGAAGGGATAAAATATACTGAAAATGATAATTTAAAAACGATCGCAGTGGATATTGCAATTAGACTTTTGAATACAAGTATTCTGAATACGAGTATTGCAAATAAAACTGAATATTTCCATCATGTACAAACTTTATTATGCTAAACATATTATAGTGCTATATTATAGTATTTTAAAGTCGTGTCGCAAATACTCAAACTTGGTAAACTGCCTCAATTTAAATGAAAAAAAATTAAATTTTATGTACAAAACTGGAGATTTTTAGCTTAAGTTAGTAGCATTATTATTGTGTTCATAAATGCTTTATGTTTCAGAACTTTTGTGAAAATATTAGGTTAAGATTAAACTGAATAACCTGCCGTGATAACAAATGCTGTCAATATTCTGCAAAATTATATTTTGAATAAGAAAAAAATGTTTTCAGTCATATTTAATTAAAGTAGTGTTTTAATGTAGAAAATACATTGTGAAAAAACATATTAGAAAAATAGAGTTTGACGAGCATTATGAGTGTTTGTTTTATGACTTTACAAACTTTAAATGCGTTTTCTCAGACTTTTAATTTTGAAGTAAGTGTTTTCTAAAACCGAAGGCTTTTCTTTTGTTTAAGATAGAAACTTGAAATTTTTTTGTTTGTACTTCCAAAAGTATGCTCTATAAAAGTTAGTATGGATTTAGGTCTAAAATCTCTAGTTATTTTTTTAAATAATGCTAAATTTAATATTTTTAAAAATTTCGTGTTTTTTCCAGGTTTAGTTAGAAAAGTAATTGTTAAAAACCCACAAGGGAACAAATTTTCAAATCCATGCTAACTTTTGCTTACAATAATCCAAGAAACATAAATTAGTTAAAATAACTAAAAATTTTTAAAAATCGAGCATTTTATAAAGGTTTGAAAAAACTTAGGAAATTCCTAATTTTTTTAAAATTGTAAAATAATGACTGGTCAAACTCACTTTTTATTTACAGAATCAGCGTAATAATATAATCTAAGTATAAAAAACATAATTTATTTTTGCTGTTACTGACTTCAAAATTTTTTTTTGAAAAAATGATACTGATTATTCTTAAAATAACTTCGACTTACGATTTTATATATGTGTTATCTGAGATTTTATAAAACATTCTTTTTTGTTCTAAATTACAATTTTCTTCTTCTCCAGCCCCAACAAATAACAAATTATATGAATTTATGTGCGAAATTATAGTCTGACTTACGTGAATTCGACTTACGCTAGTATCGCTCAGTCCCACCTACTACGTAAGTTCGGGATATCATTGTTTATTAGCATTCAATCCTTTTTGGATTGACGCAGATAAAAATAGAAAAATAAACATTTCAAAATTGTTTACCATAAATTCCGGGTATATTGCGCACTTTTAACACAAAAATTAGATGGAAATTTAAGGGTGTGCCTTATAGCTTTAATAATAACAAAAGAGATGAGTATAAACAATTTTTTTTTACTTCTACAAGTATCGAAATTCTGTTTATTTAAAAGAAATGACTTGCCTTATGAACTAAAATAGTTGTAGTTCTAGAAGTATATTTTTTTTCAAAGGTTTGGGATAATACCTCGAATAAATGACTTCAAAACATTACAGCAATGTATACTAACATTTCAGATTTCTGAGTAAAAAAGGGGGTGCGCGTTATAAAGCGCAAATTAATAGCTAAAAATTAAAAAATACAGCTTGAAAGTATGGGTGCGCGTTATACGCCGAATTTTATGGTATATCAAGAGATCTATAATCAAGAGAATAAAAAATAATCATTATTTTTTAATTAATACAAATCAGTAATACAATATCATTATTTTTTAATTAATACAAATCAAAAATACAATATCATTATTTTTTAATTAATACAAATCAAAAATACAATATCATTATTTTTTAATTAATGCAATTTGAAAAAAAATTTATATCCTAAAACATGAACCAACTACTCGTATTTATAATTTTGCACATTATTATTTTTTCTCATTATTATTATTTTTTTTAATTCGAATATATAAAGTAGAATCTTAAATTAAATAAATATATATGTATGTAAATAACACTTACTTTTTTTTATTCTACTTTCCTTTCCAAAATGTCCTGCTTTTTATTCTAACGTCTGCAAAAATTTATAGCGGTAAAGTCAATCATTAAAGCAATACTCATACACACAACTTTTCTATTGTTAAAAGGAGTAAAATAAAATATATAGTAATTGAGTTAAAAGGAAATATTGTTACATTGTACTTTTAACACAGCTAATGATACAAGGAAACTTTTCAATAAATCAAGTAACCAAGGTCAAAATTGATATTTGAACAGACGGTGAGCTATCTCATTAAATAAATAAATGAAGAAGTAAAATTCTTTTAAGATTTCTCTCAGATAACCTAATTATTGAAGGATTTATATCTAACTAGCGGTCTCGACAGACGTTGTCCTGTACACACGTCTTAAATCCGAAAATTACAAACTTTTCGGAATAAGTTGTAACAATCTGGACCATTTTGATGAAATTTTTTATAAAGAAAGTTATTACAATACCTGACATCATCACATGTAAAGTTACCACCATTCGACCTATCGATTGCGTATGAGTGAACTATGAACTAAGTTGAATATAGAAGCTATTCTGAATAGAAACTTGAACTTGTTTTGATTAAAGGGTAAAAAAGATAAAACTCGAGCTAATTTCATAACAGGTATAATTTTTAATGCACAAAAAATAAATTTATCGTAATGCCATTGAATGTACAATGTTTTTGGTTTATCCTTGAGGCGTATAAGCAAACAAATGCGATGGTTTTCCAAACCTTCGACATGCACCATATAATTGGCTGTGTGAAAAGCAAGGGTTTTCTAAATCTAAGCCACAAATTGTCATTGTTTGACTTTGTGACTTATTAATGGTCATAGCAAATAATACCAAGCGATTTGGAAATTGCTAAAATTTGAATGGGTAGGTGAGTCTGAAATAATTAGTGGGATCTGTGGTAGAAGTACAACATCACCTTGAATTTTGCCGATCAAAATAGTGGCCTCAAGAATCTTGTCCATGATTTTTCTATGAACAATCACGCACCCTTACATAAATTTGGCAAATTTTTAGCTAATTGCGATATTGGACTGAATTGTGAATCTAAATCCTTCTCGAGTCCCCTTGAACCCACACAAAAAATATCATCCAAATCAGTTCAGCCGTTTAGGAGGAGTTCAGTCACATATACACGCAGAAAAGAATTATATATATAAAGATATATGCCGTATCGTGGCGAATAATCTTTCCGATTCTGTAATTATTTTTTGTCTGATTTTGATAGAAAAATTGGATTGCAATTTTAAAAACGGTGAAAACATCGGAAAACTCTCCCCTCTTCTTTCTTTTTTTTGTCTTGCCTCGCATTAGCAGAATAAACAGCACAAATGGGTAAAACAATTATGCGCTTTAAGGCTTTTAATTAATATCTGTTTAACTAATTGCGATATTGGACCTAATTGTGAATGTAAACCATTCTCGAATCCTGTTGAACCCACACAAAAAATTTCATCAAAATCGGTCCAGCCGTTTAGGTGGAGTTCAGTCACACATACACACGCACAGAAGAATTATATATATATAAAGATTATTTGAAAAGATATTAATTAAAAACGCTATAAAGCATGATTCTTCTACTTTTTTGTAACAATAAAGACCCGGTTTGGCCAGTTTGGCTGAAAATCGATTTTCAACGCCAACTTACGTCATTTTTATAACAATAACGTTGTTACTATCAATGCAGGTGAATATTGAGTTGAATATTTTTAATGTTTTTAATTAATATCTTTTTAACTAATTGCGAAATTGGACCGAATTGTGAATCTAAACCATTCTCGAATCCACTTGAACCTACACAAAAAATGTCATCAAAATCGGTCCAGTCGTTTAGGAGGAGTTTAGTCACATACACATGCACAGAAGATTTTTATATATAAAGATAGATACATTATAAAACCTTTTTTTTCCTTATTTTATCAATATTTTGAAACTAATGTTAGTGAACACTTTAACTCAGTGTTTCTCAAACTATGGGGCGCGAGTATACTGCAAAGTCGAAAATAAAATGATTAATTTGCTGAAAGTAAATAAACAAAATGCATTCTGATATCATAAAAATAAAATTAGCATTTGTTCTTATATAATACATTTATAAATGTATCATTACTGCACAATGTATTTTACAATTAATTTAACAATAATTGTAATAATTACCATTTTTTAATAATACCAATAATTTTAATAATTACCAGTGACCAAATAAGCTTGTCATATATAAAATTATAAACAAAAATTAAAACTTATCTTGATAATATGTACGGTTTATAAATAATACCTTAACTACCAATTAAAAATTACTCTATTCTCTTCCCAATGCTTTCGTTTTTCACGTTGGAGAGCGTATGTGATGTATTGGGGGGGAGGGGGAGAAAATGAGAATATAAATAAGAAGTCCTCTGATATAAGCAAATCCTTCGCTAACACTGTCAAAGTCCTTTTATTGCATTCCAAAGTCTTCGAAATAATTTTATGAATAGCAGTGCACAGAAAACATCGTACTTCGGAAAGACGTATATAAACGTCCAGGGAATTTAACGCACCAGTTGAGCGAAACGTATATATGCACAGGTAGAACTAAAGAAGTTAAAGTCGTATTGTAGCTTTAGCGTCAAAGTATAGTATTATTGAATTTCTGCTTTGTTATTTGCATGGATTGACGTCGTATGGATAACGTCGCACTGTTCAGGTACACGAGGGCTTTGGGTGACGGACCATGTAATTTTAAACCATGGTCAAATGGCGTGGATGGCATCTGAGCTGGCATCCTCCTCTCCTAACTACCACACCACACCACACCAAAGGGAGAACGTTTCAGCTCTCGATAGATTAAACGTGCATCGCTGCCCTACACGGCGGGTCTTTAGTGGTACTGGGCTCGAACTCGTGACAAGGCAAGCCACGGTCCGATACCCATACCACTCGGCTAGCGCGACCACTTTATTTGTATGGAAGGGGGCCTTGATGAAAATTATGATTGAATATTGAGTCAAAAATATTGAAAGTTTGAGAGAAGCACTGTTTTAATTACATTAAGGATATCTTCTATTATATTTTCATGTTTTTGATTGAAATTGATTGCTGATAGATACATTTGTCGCGCTACTGACTAGTAACACATTTCTATTAATTTAAACATTAATTTTACTATGCTTTCCAATGAAAGAAAATGCATATTTATCACGGCCTTATTTGTTCATATTTTAATTCAAGGAGTATTTGTTTATTTGATGTTTGACAAAACGAATAAAAAAGTTTGTAGAACTTCTGAACATAAAATATTGAAAAACGCAGTGGTTCTTAAACTGTGGTCCACGAACTGATGAAGGGTCCCAGCACATTTCTAGGGGTTTGCGAAAGTCTTTCGTTTAATTTCAAGGTTTCCTTCTTTTACAGATTCTGAAAGGGTGCGAAAAAAAAAAAAATTAAACATGTGCTATCTAAGACTAGATCCCTAAATTCTTAATGAAAAACTCTACAAGAACATAAATTTCGATCAAGAATATAAATATAGATTGTTTATCTATATATATATATGAAGGAGAAAGAGACCATACTCACTCACTCACTTACTCATCGTGATATCTCAGGAACTATTAAACCTACAGATTTGAAATTTGGTAGGCATGTTCCTTTATTGAGAAGAGATCCGTTAAGGACGGATTTTGCGAAAATGAACCAACAAGAAGCCTGGCGAGGTCTTAAAGAATGATATAGATAAACAATTCCGTTTTTTCAAAGTGTTAGACGAACAGACTTGAAATTTGGCAAGTATGCTTCTCTCTCTCTCTTCTATGGAGTAGAGTTTATCTACAAAAGATGTCTTGCGAAAATCGACCCCAAAGAGCGTTTCTGGTTGCTTATAACTACATAATCATTATCCTACAACGTAATATTTTTTTTCAAAAAATATAATAGAAGCGCACGTGCAAAGATCAAGGTGACTGCCTACCTTCGGTACAACAAATACTTAAAACAAATTTTTGAAACCAATTGAGTGTTTTTAGGAAGAAAAATTTTTATAAAAATATATAAATACATAAAAAGTTTTAAATAAATTTTGTACTTTTAGAAAAATTGGGTTGTTTCAAGGAAATTTTACCAAATTTTTAATAAAACGGATAACACTATATAAAAATTTCTAATACAATTATCTTAATTTTCTTTTATACACAACATACATATTACGGTGCTCTTCAAAATGAACCAAAATCTAAGAGAAATATTAAAATACAAAAAAGTTACAGACAATTATGCATAATAATATGAAAATTTTGAATTTTTTTTCTTTATAAAAACTATACTAAATGAAAAAATTTTAACCTACAACAAAATTTACTGTCCACTTTATGAAAAATAGTATAATAAACATTCCCACAAAATTTCAAAACGTTATGTTATCTGGTTTGGTTCTGAAGATATCATGTATCTGGTAAAGGGTTTCTTTCGAAAACATAATTTAGTGAAAAACTCATTTAAAGTTTTATATTACTGTCCTTTTGCATAGAGTGATGTTTTTTTTTTAAATCACTCTAACTTTTTTCTATTTCGCGTAAAGGAAAAAGAATAACGGTTTCGGAAAGAAAAATGTTCAAATTACAAGATTTTGAAATAAAAAAAAAAATGCCTTATTTTACAATTGGCATAACAGCACTTTTGTACAAGAAATGCAGCACCACACATCCTTCTCATACAAAAATTTAAATTATTATAGTTAAGTGAACTATTTACCTATTGTATTTTGTAATATTCTTTATTAGATGTTTACTCCTTTCTTATAAAAAAAAAATGAAGTAAGAAAACATCTATAAAAAGCAGAGGCTGTCTAAGGTTATTGAGTGGTGCGGTAACCAAGTGGTCAAGGTAACGCACAAGTGGCCGGCGTATCGTGAGTTCGAACCTAGTACCCGCTTTGCTGATTGATTGATTGAATATTAACGTCGCACTGTTCAGCTACACGAGGGCTTTTGGCGACGGACCACGTAATTTTGAACCATGGTCAAGTGACGTGGACGACACTGAGCTGGGTTCTCCTTTCTAATACACACACCAACGGGAGGACGTTTCAGCTCTCGACAGATTTAACGTGCATCGCTGCCCTACACGGCGGGTCTTTAGTGGTACTGGAATCGAACTCGTGACAAGGCAAGCCACGATCCGAAACCTATACCCCGCTTTGCTGAGGAGACCGATGCAAGTTAAATATGTCGAGATTCAAATGTCCACCCGTTGGTGTGGAAGTTAGGAGAGCAGGATGTTGGCTCAGGTGTTCTTTGACCATGGTTCAAGTTTCGATGTCCATCTCCAAAGATCCTTGAGGAGCTAAATAGTGTACGTTAATATTTACTCACTCAGGATTATTTTGGAACTTTTAATTCTCTCAGCCATGGGTGTCAGGCAGAAATATTCAAAATATTGGGGGTTTTCTATGTTATTCTGATACATAAGAGTGGATGGGGATCGAAAGTTTAAGAACTGTTGGAATAAAGGATTTTAAAATCACGTGAGACTTATTTATCTTCCTGTCTGTAATTCGAATTTGTGAAATTTTTTGCGATTATTTCTACCCCATTCTCGAAAACCCAGTATTTTCACAAACTCACCCACTAATCCTTATTGGGCCGAGTTTTCGGGACTACTGTATAAAAAAAAATGAAACACTAATCTAATAAATCATTTTTTTAATAAACCATCTAATAAATTACATTTTTTTCATATTGTTATATTTAAATTTCTTTATACAATATATTATTATTATTATGAAAATATTATATGCTGCGGACTATAAAAATGCTAATCGTTACCCATCCGCTTCGTTGGGTATTTCATGATATTGTTTATTTAGATATAAATTATTTTTATCTATGTCCCAGCATTAAGAATTCCATTTATTGAAAAATATTCTTATCCCTCTTGATATGAAGAGGACAGAATTTCTAATTAATTATTTCTCATAATCTCTAAAATTGAAGTAAGATGATTTTTTGCACTCTTGTAACCTAATAACCAAATGGATTTCCTCAAAACCGATTTCCGGTGTGGATCTCTCTTCTCCGTAAAATAAACATGCGTACCAAATTAAGAGACTGTACGTCTTATAGTTTAAAAATGGAAATAATTATCTATAACGTTCCTTAAGAAGCTGCCACGCCACTTGGGGGGTAGGTTTTCCCCAAACCCATTTTGTAGTGGATATCTACTTCATTAAAAGGATATGCTTACCAAATTTCAAGACTTTACGTCCAGTATTTTAAAAATGGAAATGATTATTTATTATGCCCCTCAATCCTCCGTAACACCCCTTGGGGGTCGATTTTCGCAATATCCGCTCTTAACAGATCTCTACTCCATTAAAGAAACATGTCTACCAATTTTCAAATTCCTAATTAATAGTTCCGGGGATGTCGTAGTGAATGAGTGAGTGATACGAGGGATGATTGATAAGTAAGGTCTCCAATAGTATAAAATAACTTCCCGACAAGGTAAAATAGTAACAGAGGTATCAGAATGAAGGAAATTCATTACTGTTACACATTGTAAACTTATTTCTCAACATATTCACCACTAATAGCTACACATTTTTTCAATCGTTCTATCGATTTCTTCATTCAGTCTATGAAGAAAGATTCTAGTTGGCTGCGTATCCATTTGGGCATGGCTGCCCAAACTTTGGCTTCTTGAATTCATCATTATGACTAGGAAACCAAGAGGTAATCCATGGAATATCCCCATCTTGGTTCTCCGAGTGTCAAGATATTCAAAACTTTAAGGTATCCGACTACGTTCGGAACCATGATTTTGCAAAAGCGAATAAATGGATAATTTTCATGATATTTAGTGTCACTTAGATTAGAATACTTGTATAAAATTGTTTTCACCCTCTAAGCGGTCTGCATATAAAGTCTTGCCATTCTGGAGATGCTTCAAAAATGCACCGTACATATTTTTTTGCTTTCAGGTGGGGTTCTCAAAAGCTGTTGAGCCGTATTTTTAAGAATGTGGCTCGGCCGCTTTTGGAGATCTTGCTTGAAGGCAGAAAAAGCATCTCTGGAATGGCGCAATTTTACGTGCAGACCGCTTGGAGGGTTAAGGATATTCTGACAAAAAAAAATTATTTAAATACAATATTTTGGCAAAAAATTAACTTAGAATAATCTTTTTTCAAAATGTTCTCCTTTTGTGAAAAAATGCTACTATTATAATAATGTTTTGCCTGTATATAGCTCAGACCTCTCTACAGAGGCTCAACTAGAATTTTTGAAATATATAACTTAGAGGTTTTATCCATGTTTTACGACAACAGAGGGGACCAATTTTAAGAAAAAAACGCCGATAATTATTTCAATTGGTGATAACTCTGAAAATAATGTGAATTTTTCAAAAATTCTAGTTGAGCCTCTGTAAAGAAGTCTGAGCTATATACAGCCAAAACATTAAAATAATAGAAGAATTTTTCACGAAAGGAGAACATTTTGAAAATAGATTACTCTAAGTTAATTTTTTGCCAAAATATTGTATTTAAATAATTTTTTTTCTCAAAATGTCCTTAACCCGCGGTCACTCGCGCCCGTTTTTCTACCGTCGTCACTCGCGGGGTGTAAAGAACACCTCCCAAACTCTCTTAACACGTGTATTTAAATAAGAAAATTTTTTTAAGTCAATTAAGATATATATTTATGAAGTATAAGAGGTTTTTTGTATTATACAAACAAAATTGTTAAATTTATTGCATTCAAATGAGACTAGCATTAATTTAAACTAAACCTACAAAATTTTCATTTTGAAGTACACAATTTTATATTTTTTCATAAACCACAAGTAAAACGTATATGCCATTAATAAATATAAATTATAATTAATGATAAGGATAGTAAACAGTAGAAAAATAATATTTTAATCATTTTTCAAACATTCAGAGCAGACTGTATTCATATGCTTTAAGCACATATTTTTCTTACATTGAAGACAAAAACAAATAATTTTTACATCTTTTACCCGTGGATAAGCAGTGCAACACCCCTTTTTAGGGGATTAATGCTCTTTTTAATATATTCTGTGTCAGTAAAGCTTCTTTTGAGTGTTTTGTTAAGGTTTGGGAAATCCGATCTCATATCCCACTGTGGCTGCACAAGATCCATTCTAATCTCCTCTAATAATATTGGATGTCTCATTTATTTTCAGGAAGAACCGAATGATAGACAAAGGAAGCATTAATTCCTGCAGTATTAAGTAGATGATAAAATATTCGCAATGGCCAAAGGTTACATATTCGCGATACATAATATATACTGCACATTTCATCAGTGGTATCAACACCACTTGTATTATAAAAATTTATGATTTCAAGTTTCATCTCTCCAACTTTGGTTACGAAATCACGCAGTTATCGAATTCACTTAGTTCATTTTGTCAGTCTGTTGATACAGTATCTAATAGACGACAAAGTCGTTATTTCTCCCTTTCTCATGGAGTTTTTGTCATAATTTCTAGAAAACGTATTGAAATTTTTTTTTAAAAAAAAATTGTGTTTTACAAATATTTTATAGAATTATATTATTTTTATACCGCATTTATTGAAATTTTAAATAAAATATTCGTGCATATTAATATATTTGAAAAGAAACGTAAACGGAAAGAGTAAAACGTACTTTTCCGTAGATGCTTCGAGTACGAAAATATAACTCAATCACTCGCGGGGTGTTCTCAGCACCCCAAATAAACTTTTGAAGGCCGTTACATTCCAATCGTCCTAGCGAGATTGATTACATCAGGTCTGAAGGTTCAATGACCTAAAATGGGCAGCTACAGAAAAAATCGTGGCTCTGCGCATTATTTTTAGAATTGTAGGAGGCTTTTCTTGTTGCTGGGGTGTACAGAACACCCCGCGCGAGTGATCGCGGGTTAAAACAATTCTATACATGTATTCTAATCTAAGTGACACTAAATATCATGAAAATGATCCATTTATGCACTTTTTTAAAATCATGGTTCCGTACGTAGTCGAATACCTTAATGCCAGCAACAAAAGTCATGTTCGCCATCTTTTGGGATGCAAGTGGTGTGCTCTACACAGAATTTCTGACTAAAAGATTGACGGTGAATTCCGTCAAGTACTGTGCAACATTGCGATCACTCAAGCAACGCATCCACAGAATCGGACCGGAAAAAATCATCTTTCTTTTGCATCACGACAATGCAAGACCGCATTGCAGTGCCCAAACACAAGACGTCATGAGAAATCCGAAATTCCCAGTGGTTCCGCAACCTTCTTACAGCTCAGATTTCGCACCCTCAAATCTTTGTTCCCAAAATTGAAGACGTTGAAAAGTCAACTTTTTTCAATAGATGCCGAAGTTCAAGCACCTGTGCCCAAATGGTTACTCAGCCAAACTAAATCTTACAACATGGATGGAATGAAGAACTCGATAGAACGATTGAACAAATGTGTAGATTTACAATATATATATGTAGGGGAAAAATTATCTTCATTCAAAACCTTTATTTTTTTTTTCCCTTTGTGGGAAAACATTTTTTTATACTATTGGAGACCTTACTTGTCAATCCCCTCTCGTAAATGTTTGGTGAGACTAAATATGATGGAAGTTAGTCATTAAAAATTCGACATTGAAAAAAAATACTGGAATTCTTGGTAGACCTGGAAGATTCCTCTAGACCAGGGGTTGACAACTTGATAGGTGCGGTGTACTAAACCAATATACCAATATCATTCAGAGCATCAGGGAGTAGGAAATAATTGAAATAATTCTAATGCCCCACTTACAGAGTTAGAGAACAGGTGTAAAAAAATATAAGAGCTTAGAGTTTTATCATATATTAATTATGAATATTTAATGAAAAATTTTTAACACAAAAATAAAAGCAACACAAAATGTAATTATTCTTTCAACATAAATGAAAAATTAAACTTGTACATATATTTTATAGAATGTTTCTTTCAAGAATGTTCAATAAAATAAGAAATAAACAACATACAATATAACTATTTTCCCGCAATATAGTAAAATAAAAACTTTAATACGAACCTTGTCTCTGTAAAACACTACTTAATATAGCAATTTTAGAATTATGATTTGTGACTTTCAATTTGAGACGGCTGTGAATGATTAGTTGTTAAGCAACTTCTTTGTGTACTCAAATTATATTTTGTATGAGAAAAAATTTGTTCACATAGGTATAGCACATAGGTAGAACCACAAGCATCAAAGTAGGTCACATAAAGGTTTCTTCAAACAATTGAATCACTCCGATATTGACACTAATTTAAAATAGCTGTTGGTTTATCGATAGGGTTATCTTCCAGAGCTTTTCAATATTGAGAAAATTTTGCTCTAGATAAATTTGAATATTTTATCACGACTTAGCAATGAGTGATAATTTCGTTTTTTAAGCATTGCATAATCGCTTTGATTTGAATTGAATATTTAACGCTAAGAATTAGACGCATTAAAACTGAGAATGTTTTTCCTTTTAACACGTTTTTATAAGCTTCACTTGTATGTAACGGAATCTTTGAACTCAATTTTTACCCACTTTAAAATATCAGATTAATTCAAAATTTTGCGCACTTGTCAAGGATCGATGGCAATAAAATAATTTCATAATTTTGTGTCGTTGTCCTGGTAAGGATCATCAGGATTAACTCTTTCCAGATTTGGCGACTTTTCCCATTTCTCAATTCCAGATTTGGTGACTAAAAGACTAGTTACAACCTTAAAAGCGAACACACTCGTGGTTAATACAAATATAACAAACAAACAAAAAACTGTTCTTTATATGAGAAAGGGGAGGGTGTGTCAGCAATTTCTAACTATTATTTTAGCAATTGTCTAGTTTTTCTGAAAATGAAAATAAAAAATAATAAAAAAAACTCGTGCATGGGAAAGAAATAATTTATGTTCTAAGTGCTAGACTCAGAGATAAAGTCTGTTTTTCTAAATTCTCTTGTCGAATCTGTAGGATGAAACATCATTCAATGCTTCATTTTACCAAAACAGCTGAAATTGAGTCAGAGGTCCCCGAAATAAAAATAATTTCGCCCCAAACCTTGTATTCAAAATGTATACTTTTATGTCTAATGCTGATTTAAGTTTCATAGATAGTATTGAGCTCTTTTTTAAGTGAAAAACATCCTTGACTTTACACCTTCTTTCGCATGAAATATTTCAAACTTAGCTCTTCCAGATTTCTTTCAGCTGAGTGATCCTACATCTAGTAAACTAGGCCATATCGACGCACTGATAGGATGCCAATGGGTATTCCAGATTCTAAGAAATGACGCATTTAAGATTAACTCATTAATGAATAAATGATAGTTTAAAGAACTAAAAAGACATGATTTTATTGTAAAACGAACTAAAATGGAAATATATATATATATATATATATATATTGAGACATTCATTATTGTTCTCTTTTCTTAGCTTCATTTTAATATATTATCGGTTTTTCTTCCAAGTGTTGTATTAGGCTTAACTTTTCGACTTGGGTTTTTTCCCCCTATTATGTCGAAAGTTTCTGCTGTACGGGGAGGGTTGGATCCATAAAGCATTGCTAACCCTAATTCGCTGGCCTAATTCAGCAACAGCTTTAGAAATCATAATAGGCCTCCAGTTTAGTCCAAAGACTTTTTTGTATCTACATTTGTTATGTCTGATGAATTCCAATTTCTTCCTGCTTTAGCACTGTAGGTTTTAGTACTTCTTCACTTTCATTTTATATTAATATATATATATATATATATATATATATATAGTTTAAAAAAAATTAAAAAACGCGCTTTTATGGTTGCTCGATCTAAAAAGTAAAAAATAATTATTACTATAAGAATTATTTATTTATTTATTTATTTTACTTTTTAGTTCGATTAACCATAAAAGCCTATTTTTTAGTTTTTTTAACTCTAATTTATAACATAATTCAAACAAACTACACACAAGCAGTATCAGCAGAATTGTTTTATACCAAATCAAATGTATTTTAGAAATAGCCTATAAATAAAAATGCATGAGTATAGAGAGAAGAGACAGATCTGTTTATCGTTAACTCATAACTTTGTAGAGTTGTGTATAGTGCCATTGAAAACTGCTTTGCGTGTCACATGTGGCCCGTATGTCATAAGCTGCTTGTTGTTGTCTGGTCTAGATCGTGATAACGAAACGAATGTATCCAGAAAAAGTACGGATAAGTATGAAAAGGCTATACTTTACCTTATTATCCTTGCTAATATTATAAACGTGAAAGTTTGTATGGATGTTTGTTCCTCTTTCACGCAAAAAGAACTGAATGGATTTTAATTAAACTTTATAATAATATAGCTAATACATCAAAATAATACATATAGACTATAATTTATAAAGATATTGTGCGAAGTGTCCAAAATATAACGATAATTGTCAAGTAAGTAGGAAAAAATTCTGTCATCTGCAAAAAAGCCCTCGACAGCATATATCTATCTTTTATGCCTGAAGAAAAAGTTTCCTTTTTGTTTTGTCAACGCCAGGTGACAGTGCGCTCTCAGCTCTAATCTATTGCTTTGATCAGTGTAATCATTTTTTTTTTTTATGTGAATAAAACTTACTTTAGTCGCTCCTAGTGTTTAAAGTACACTGCTGGCCTCCGTAAATGCAACACCTTGAAGGAAGCATGCAAATAACATGAAATTTACAACATGTATTAGTGGAGGTCAGATATGCAGATTGAATTTGTTTACATGACGCGCGCCTGTGGGCTGCCATCTCAGCGCCATTTAAAGCTTGGAGATTTCGACGATTTCAAGTTCGGTAATTGTGTTTTTCTTGTGGTTTTTCAAAACGCGATCAGTTATGTCTCGTAGAAAACTGCTATCAGCTTTTGATCAAGTATCCGAGTTCGACAGAGGAAGGATAGTGGCCTACCGAGATTGTGGATTATCTTTCAGGAAAATCGGTAGTCGTGTTGGACGAAACGAAACAAATGTAATGCGGATATGTAACCGTTGGATGCAGAAGGATACGACGGACCGACGTGGTTCCTCGCATCCACCTCAGTGCACCACTTCACGTGAGGACAGGCAAATTGTGCGCATGTTAGTGACGGATCACTCAGTCACATCACGAACCATAGCACAGCACATTGAGTCTGTAACGCATCATTCATTGTTCTGATTCTGGCAGGAACCACACTTCACAGAAGTCTATAAATTCCCAATCGATCCTGGTCAACATGTTATCTACAAAATAAATTTTGTTGTGCTATCTCTTGTCTTTCTTGGTGTTGCATTTACGGTGGCCAGCAGTGTAGATAAACTTTATCTTTCACACTACATCATTTAGATAAATTTGCATAACTTGTTTGTGGTTAGTAGTTAATTATAACGCTATAATTTTAATTCAATAGGCAGATTTGAACTTTTTAAATATAAAAATAATAATAAGTACCGTACTGTATTTTTTGGAACAGTAGAAAAAGTATCTACGAAGAAGTATGCCGAACAGAAAGTAATATTAACGTATTACACATCCAGATGTACACTATTTTAAGCATTCATTACTCAAAATTTGTAACAATGTGTAACTTTTGCTGAGCAGAGATCAGCTTAGGAAAATGTTTTCAAATATCGACCCAGACGAGAGTTACGTGGAATTAAATATATATAAAAAATCCTTTTTATCATTTATTAGATTTACAGACTTAAAATTTAACAAACATGTTTTTTTTGTTTAATTGGCAATTCACGTAAAATTAGCTGATTAAAAATTTCATTATCCTTAATCTGTATTGTTTAATTTTTCAATTCGACCGTGTGAAGAACGGGTATATCAGCTAATATATTATATTTCAATATCAGGTACGTGGGTAGAATTACATTTTTATCCAAACCCTCCAATTAAATAACTTGAAAATACTTTTAAAATGTCAGTATATTCTTTACTTATTCAAGGTATCTTTTTGAAAATAATGCACGATTGCATAGCCTTTCAATAAATGTCATTTTGAATTCGTTATGTGTAATATTGTATCATAGATTATATTGTTTCACCTATTTCAGATTTCGATTGCATAACTTGTAAAATTCAAAAGTTTATGTAAAAAAAAAAAGTCAAACACTATGAAACGTTTTGAGAAAGAAACAACAGCGTTATTTATTTAACTAGATTTAGGTTCGTGGAAGATTTTTTTTTAATTTGAGGAGGAAAAAACACGAAGTCTTATAAGGCAATTAAAAATGAATTTGTTAATTGCTTTATAATTACATGCAAAACTTAACATTATTGTAACTCTCAACAAAATATAATGAAATTTTAATACTAATAATAATAATAACGGTTGTTAGTAATTACTACTAGAGCTGTAAATTAAGTAAAGGTCAACAAAGGTATACCAGTTGATTTAAAATTAGTGTGATCAGATTTAAAAGCATATAACTATTTATGATGAATATCTATTGTTTTACTGATGGTTTTATTTTAAAAATAAAACATTTAAATTACTAATCTAACCATTTTTTTAAATGGAAGTAAATTATAGCACCGAAATTAGATCCTGAAACCCGGAAGAAAATTTTAATGCTTTTGAAGGATGTTTGTTGAAATTCACATAAATAAAGCATTTAAAAATCAAAAAAGACATTTTTCTAATCTATTACTATCTTAACTTTGAAACGAAATAAAATTTGGCTCGGAATCAAAAGCTCTAGGAAAAAATGTGAATGAAAGACCTTAATGAAAAATTTGAAAAGAATTATCCCTGTAAAAAATCCTCTGCTTTAAGGTATCCGACTACGTTCGGAACCGTGATTTTAAAAAAGCCTATAAAGGGATAATATTTATGATATTTAGTGTAACTTAGATTAGAAAATGTATATAAAATTGTTTTAAGGATATTATTACAATAAAACATTATTTAACTACAATATTTTGACAAGAAATGAACATAGAATGGCCCATTTTCAAAATATTCTCCTTTTGTGAAAAAAATGCTTCTATTATAATAATATTTTGCCTATCTATAGCTCCTTTTCAGACCTCTGCGTACAGAGGCTCAACTAGAATTTTTGAAATAAATAAATTTAGAAGTGGATTACATGTTTTACACAACAGAGGGGAGAAATTTTAAGAAAAACGCTGATAATTATTTCAATGGTTGTAACTCTGAAAAATAATATGAATTTAGAAAAATAGTTCAGGACTCTCTGAGAAGTCTTACTTTATATAAGCACACACAAAATATTATTATTTTAGAAGCATTTTTTACAAAAGTAGAGCGTTTTGTAAAAAGGTTATTCAAAGTTAATTTTTTGCAAAAATATTGCATTTAAATAACTTTTTTTTGTCAAAATGTGTCCTTAAAACAATTTTATAAATGTATTCTAATCTGTCATTAAATATCATAAAAATTGCCCATTTAGGTGCTTTTTTAAAATCACGGTTCCGAACGTAGTCGGATATCTTAAGGCTGCTTTCGGCTAATGTTAAAAGATTAGGACTCAGACACAAATTCGGAATATCTTTTCATATATGAAACTACTCAAACAATATTATTGTATATTCTAGCTACACTATTCTCTAGAAAATCACTTATTTTATCATACTACTCATTTTTATATCTTATTTTTATTTTATAAAATGTGTTTCGCATTTTTTCTCCTATACCGTAATGCTCCCTGTACATGTTAGAAAGAAAAACTAATTATTATTCATGAAATATATTGAAATTTTAAAAACGCTATCTTTTAAACAAATGTATAAGTTACAATGTCACACATTTTTACATACATTGAGGCATTTTTTTCTGTCCGAAAATGTGCTCCGCGTTAAGTTCACGCTCTTGGCAATATATAACAGCCTTAAAGAACTTTTCAAAGAAACTACAGGTATCGCAAACGACAATTTGTCGTCAGATAAGGAAAATTGGTTATAAGCAGATGAGTAAACCAGCCTGTCGTCAAATGTCTGTAAAAACCATAGAAAAACGAAGAAAACGCTCTCGGACTCTGTATTTATTGTTACCCAGTAAAACATGAAAAACTTCGGATAAATCCCTTACAACTGGTGAAACGAAGATACAACTTATTGTATTTCCCGCGAAAAGAGTCTCAAAGATGCAGCCCTTTTGGAAAAGTCAAGTTAGCCGTCAGGTGTTATGGTATGGATACGAATGTCATTCAAAGGCTTAACAAAACCATTTTTTGTACAGAACCAAAGGCTAAAATTGATGCTACTTACTATCAGCAAAAGCTTTGAAGCACATGTTCAAAGAAAGTAAACATCTTTATCTTCGAGGAAAGTTTTTTTTCCCACCAAGATTCTGTAATATGTCATAGTGCAAAATTAACCATACAATGGCTAAAAAATAAAAATAAATAAATTTTATTTCTTATGAGATATAGCTATCATCAAGCCGACTGTGCTTCTTGCGGATATTTTTTTGGGAATACTTAAAAAAACAATTAAATAGATGCAAAGTAAGAATACTTCAAGGGCTTCAAAAAGTGAAAGTTAAAAAAATTCCCAAAAAATATTCGAGAAAGCTCTTTTGGCTTGGCTAAACGTTTACTTAAAGCGTACTATGCTAAAGGATGCCATACTGAAAATTTCAAGTAAATATATTTAAGGCGATATGGTACCCTAAAAATTATCAAACTATCGATTTTTTTTTTATTGGCTTATATGATGCTTTTAATCCTTCTTAATGTCTGCAAAAATTTCAGAGTTGTATCTATATTTTTTATTCAGTTATTTATCCATTTTTGCTGCATGTCAGTAGACCAAACAAAGCTGCCACGCCCACTTTTCAGATCGTCTGCTAGAAAAGAGCTTGATAAATAAGGAAATAATTTTTTTTACTCCAATGCTGATGAGTGTTAAGCTTCGAAATGAAATAATTGTTTTGTTTTGATTAATATATGAGAGTTATTCTACCAAAGTTTCTTTGGAAGTTCCGTCCCTACAAATTTAACTATATTTTACTCTGTGTTCTGAAGAGTAAGAAAAGTTGCTTTACGACAAGGAATTTGGTTATTTCTCCAAAAGTTAACATGCCTAGGCCTAAAAACGTACTCAAATCTGCCACAACGAAAGCTTTGAAGAGGTGGGTTTTTCAGATGCTAAGACAAGTTCAGAAGTTTCTCAAAACACTAACTTGAGGTGTGCAAAACTTGAAGAAGAATGCAATACTTTTTTCTCGTTTGATGAAAAATATATACTGGTATATCCAGATTCCAACATACAC
The DNA here is from genome assembly GCA_019973955.1 of Trichonephila inaurata madagascariensis. Lineage (NCBI taxonomy): Eukaryota > Metazoa > Arthropoda > Arachnida > Araneae > Nephilidae > Trichonephila > Trichonephila inaurata. The sequence continues at coordinate 30,181 of BMAV01007820.1, forward strand.
TTCATTATTGATAAAAATGCATTAACAAATCTTTTTATGTAATACTTGCAAAAATGTTTCTTTGGTGAGTAAATTTTAAAGAGCCTATGGATTTTAGAATATATCTGTGTTCTTAAAATTATGGAAAAAAGAGTATGAATATTTGTGTACATGTTGTTTATTATAGTATAGAACTGCGCATGAAATAAACCTCTAAAATGTGTGTAATTTTAAAATTGTTAAGATAATGTTTTTATGAAATATTGACCTTTTGTTTTATACATTCATTATACAAGTATATTCTTTATTCTTGTAAATTTTTAAAAATTTGTGGTAAGCAGTTTGAAACAAACTAATTAACATTACATAAAGTTTCAGATTATTGAGGAATTTGTTATCATGCTATTTAAGAAATGAAAACTTTAAACTCATTTTTCTCCATGTTGAATTTTTGTACATTCACTGTTATTCAAAACCCTAAGGCTTTTTGATAATTGAAGTAAGTACTTGAAACTTTTTATACATGTTCCTGGAAATGTATGTTTTGTAAACTGTGCATTGAATTAGCTCTAACATGTTTAGTATTTTTTCTAAAAATTTCAAAATCAAAAATTAATGTTTTTCGAGAATTTTTGTAAGTTTAACTATAAAAAATTAATAAAATTAAAGAGCAGTAGCAGAAATAAAACCCATGCACAGTTTTATGTAGTATATTATAAGGTACTTGGAAAAAAAAATTTTGAAAGAAAAGAAACATATTTAAAAGCCTTTAGGGGTTTAAAAATGTTTAAAAAATTTAAAAACTTTAAATTTTACAAACATTTTGCAAACAAATTAAAAATTTTTAGTATGGAATTATTATTAAATATTAACCTTTATAAAATACAATTAAAACCAAATATCAAATATTAAAAATAAAAAAATTTTTAAAGATGGTACCATATCGTCTTAATCAATAAAAAAATGTATGATGCTCTGAAAATGGTCACATTATTTTTGAATCAACAGGTAAATCGGTTTTTGATGAAATTACAAGTACTATTGCATTACATTTATTTTACGCCCGGGATGGGTATTAAGTCGATCGAGATTGACAGGTGGACCGCTAAGACATTTTGAGGTGACCGCCTTTACTAAGGCCTAAAACAAGCTTACTAAAAGAAACCTATTTATGGAACACTGACGCCAGCTAGATTTTAGAATCGTGTTTCACAATCGAGGCTACTGTGTTTACTTAAGCAAACGATTCGATAAATGTGTAGATGACACATGTACCTTCATTGGAAGTGAACGCCACTGTAGGGAAAAAATTCCCCACTCGCCGACTGAAGGGGAGAATAAATCTTGATGAACAGCTCTTCTACGGGAGTGGGTTCTTGTGTTAACGTCATGTCCCGCAATGGCGCGGGAATCAGTAGCGAATAAATTAAGTATATAAGTCGGTTTCACACATATTCATCTATTCACGTATCTTCACTTTTCGATGCATTGAATACGTCCACGTTCCACGGTCTAGCAGCCCCTCATAGTTTTTCAAGCTTTACAATTTTGCGTTACTTGAGTTTTTGTAGTAAAAATAGTGCTTTGTCATATTTTAAAAGAAGGGTACAATATCGAAAACAAGTGCTAAAAACATTCAATTTTAATACAGAATGACCACCCCTACGGTACTGGGTGGACCGCAACACCTTAAAACATTAGAAGTAGCCCGCGTACCCAGGAAAAATCCGCCCACCCCTGTTCTACGTAACCACCAACAAAGCTTATAACCTTTTGCGAAAGGTCGGGAGACCGTTAGATGCCATTGGCATGGCGTAGATTGTTGATGTCAGCAGTGGAGCACCCTACTGCGCTCGTACAGATGAAACGTCAGGAAATCGGTAGCCTCGGAGATGTTCTTTCAACTTTGGAAACAGATCGAATTCACAAGAATTAATGTCAGGTGAGTAGGGAAGGTGTTCCCAAATTTTCCACTGGCACTGTCGCAATAGCAAAATAACATTGTTTGTGACATAACAACGAGCGTTGTCATACAACACGATAGGATGATCGTTTTAAAATAAACGTAGGCGTTTGCGTCGTATAGCCAAATGCAGTTGGTGCTGTAGAAATAGGCCATAGTAATTTGCATTGACAGTTTGTATTGCAGGCACAACACGCGTAAGAATCACCCATTCATATGCCACAATCAGCATAACCTGCACCCGAGTGAGTTCCTGTCGAAACTTCTGTGGACGTGGTGAATCTTGGTGATTCTAATCATTTGATAGACGCTTTAATTCAGGTTCATTGGCTAGTATTCCCGCCTCATTAAGGACGGCAATATGTTGCAGAAATGCATCTCCTTCATTGTGGTATCACTTCAGGTGGATTCCAACTAGTGCATATCTGAGCCATTTCTGCACTTCGGTGGGGGTGAAGCGGAACCCAACGGGCAGTAATCTTCATCATGTTGAGACATTTCTTCATAATGTGTTAATAATAATTTGATGGTTCAGAACAACCTCTAAGGATAATTCCTGGACAATCCATCGATGGTTTATAGAAAGGTAACCACCCAGGGTGTCAATCTGATCTTGAGGAATGGCGGTCGAACTGTGTGTTGCAAATCCGCTGTCACATTCCGACCCGAACGAAAAGCTATATAACCCATCATACAACCTTCCAATACAAAAATAAATTTTCGCCACAGACCCAGTAAAACTCGATAACATTCTGATGCGTTTTGAAACTGGCAACCTAATTTTTAAGACACGACCACTAACCATCTTTTGAAAATATGATTTAGAGCGATGGAAACAAAACTCTTCCCGTTACCGCCACTCAATAAATTCCCTCCTAACTAGAATGACTGTTTTTTGCACTATATACATCGAGAACAGCGACAACTTAATACTGCTCTATATCATCCTACTTGGTGCATGCCTGTTTTTCTTGCTTCTAGGTTGTTATTACTACAGCCCCTCGTGTAAAAAAATACACAGTCGAATATTAATATTATGACAACTTATTTAATATCCAGAATGGTCTCTTTTTGCACTTAAAACAGCAATTGGACACCGATGTATGGACTCAATGAGTGGATGGAAAGTTTTAAAGGGATTATTTGACCATGAGCACATCAAAGCATCTCATAGCTTTTAAAGGTTTGAAAATCTTGGTGCTGATAAGCCGATGTGTAGATGTTTCCACGGAATTTTGTAGGATTCCAGATCTGGTAAATTTGTAGCCCTGATGATAAGAATTTGTGCTCCTCGAACTACTCACAGGTAATTTTGACTTCAAAGCATTATCCTATTGAAGGCCTCATCTTTCGCAGGATACACATACTCAAACCATTTCATTTTTAAACTTGATATAATTCGTTATGATGTGTGGGTGTCCCATATGATGCAAGACTCCACTTAGATTATGATTAATATAGGATTGAGTCACGTATTAATTTTTTTATACAAGCATCATTCACCTTACTCTTATATGTGTGCCTTTGGCTAGTCTCCTCTCTCTACAAATATCTTCATGCATCATCATATCTCCTTTTTATTGCCACTCCCTCTTTAGGCGGGATTTAACACACGATGGTTACCATGCACAGATATATTTAATTGGCTATGATATACTGATGTTCAAAATTCAGAGAATTTTCGGATTTGCTCTATTATCTCTAGAACTACAGGAAAAATATTAATGAAATTTGATAAGTACAAGGATGTTAAAATAAATAAATAAAACAATCATACAATAGTTATGATACACACTCATGATAGTCCTTAACACTCTTAGGAGACACAGTGTATGAAACAATGGTAGTAGAATAGAAAATAACGTTTATGGAATAGGACTCTTTTTTTTTACAGATCAACAGGTCTCGAACCGTGATTTTATACTGTGAATAAAGGAATTGATGTGTCCCTGCTGCAATTAACTCTCCAACTCTGTTTTCAAGCATTCGATGGTTCTTGGAGGGGTTTGTGAGTTGCAATTTCTCTTCCCCAAAGCGTTCCAAGCATGCTGTATAGCGATGAAGTCTGGAGGTGTGACTAGCCAATTTATCAGACAAATATCCTCACTTTCCAGAAATTCGTCTACCAGATGAGCTCTATTTGTCACCCATTAAAATAAAATCAAGCCTAACTTCACCCTTGAAAAGGCAAACATAGGGCTCCAAGACCTCATCCCTATACCTCACAGCAGTCACGATAAGGTTCTTTTCAAAATGCAGGATGGAAGGGTGCGGACCATCCAACATGACGCCTGCCAAGACCCTCATTAAGCCTCCGCTGCTTAATGGTCGAGTTTTACACATTGAAGATCACGGGGAGGGTCCTTGGTTCTTCTTTTAGAGTATGTAAACAGGTGAGAATCACTGGTTAGGCTGAACCAGGACTCACAACAGAGAAGAGAACGTTTGTCCATTCATCCATGCTCTAATCCAGTGATTTTTGGGGTAGTCTGTATAGACCCCTGAATCTACATAACCTTCAAGGGTCCACGCCAGCGAAAAAATAAAGTTAGGGTCCATGAGATGTAAATGAGGGTCTATAATAGTGGCTCTCTACTAAAACTAATGAAGATTTTAATTTTAAAGAAAATTTAGTCAAGGGAAACTAGATTTTATCTTATTGGCAGATTTCCATTTCTACTAATTTTAATGAGGTTAATTTGCTTCTTTACAATGACAGTATATATTTTATTAAAACAAGGGGCCATAAGCCAGCAATTTTGGCTTTAAAAGACATACCTATTATTTATCACGAATTATGAAATATCGTGAGAAAATTTTTAATTACTTTTCCTAATGAAAAGCAGTTTCAACGTGGTTGCCAATCTCCAAAACAAAAAAAAGAGGCAAATAAGGGCTGGAAACTAGTAACCAAGTGGAGATTTAGGTCAAACCTGAAGAGATTGGACCTTGCTATTTTATGGCTAATTTAATTAACATGTTTTTTTAAAGTTTGAACACTATACTTCACTACAGTTACAAATTTTAATCGTTTAATGTAAGTAGCTCTATACCAGCTATCAAAAAGACATTCAAGTGGGTAAATTCGAAAAAAATTCAATATTAGGGTAAACTGGGGTCTACTTCCCCAAACTGAAAACATGGAAAGGGGTCTAAGTGATACAAAACAAAGTTTGGGAACCCTGTTTACCTATGCACTGTTTTTAACCGACTTCTTATTTCGCAGGACTGGTGGCAATCAAACAACTTCTTACAATAAGCCCTTCTCATGAATTCTAAAACAGTCTCCTTTTGAAACTTGGCTTTCCTGTGGCGCATACAACTTGAGACACAGCTGAGAAGCTGTAGCATCCCCTGTCGACTTTTGTTTTAATGAACAAAATGGTGAATCTCCTGGCGAATCTTCGTGACTGTTGAACAACCCTTTCAATCTTTCTCTCATTGGATCCGATATCATGAATCTGTTTCCATAAACTGAACAAGATGCTAAAAAGCTTTTTCGCTGTCTTCCGGTGAATGTATCAGCGCCTCACTAACCGATGTAGTAGAAATCGAGACTCGTCTGAAAAGCAACTTTTTCTTTCACTGTTTCATGGTCCATTTCTACTGCGAAGGAAATACAAGACATTTCTTGCAATGAATGTTTACAACAGAAGATCGTTTTGCTGTAAGGTTAATACGCAATGATGGCCATTGCATAACTATCTGCAATACTATATATTGCTCATTGCTGATTCATTTAAACAGTCAATGTACGGATGATTGCTCGTTCATCAGGACATGATCAGACGACGTTTATTTATTTCATTAATTGTGCTTCTGGGCCCTCAGTTTGCATGTAAAAACATCAAATATCGCTCATTCCCACTTATTGTGTGCAGAGACTACGGCAATTATTCGAACATATCATGAATGCGGCGATTTCAGAAATACTTCTTACCTTGTGCCTTGGCCAGCCACTGTTTTTCAAAGTCTGTTTAAATTGCATGATTCATTTAATGCGCTTACTATAGGTAAATTTTTTCAAGGAGTATGAGTATTGCAGTGAAAAAAAATTCTTTCTTAGAAGCTAATTATTAGGAATGCTAATTTAATTAATCAATATATATATATATATATATATATATATATATATATATAGCATAACAAAATAAAAATAAGATACCAAGTGGAAAAAGCATAACCCACAATGCCAAAGAAGAGAGAAATTGGAGTTCAAGAGATATAACAAATGTAGTTACAATAAAAGTCTTGGACTAAATTTGGAGACCTATTATGATTTCTAGAGCTGTCGCTGAATTAGTCCAGCAATTTAGGGTTAAGCAATGCTTTATAAATCCACCTCCCCCGTACAGCATAAATTTTCGACATAATAGAAAAGCAGGGCCATGTTAAAAAGCTGCTTCTCCATTCCTAACATGCGGGATGATAACCAGACATTAAAGTAAAAAAGTAAAAGTATTAAAAGAGAATAATATGCTTCTCTCTCATGAGTAGGAATAATAAGAAAAATTCTTATAGAAAAAAACAAGATATAAAACTTACATGTAGTAATGAAACCCAAAATAAGTGTGCAGGCATGCATCTTATGCCAACTCGCGCAAACTGATGGAAAATGGACGTATTAACACAAGATGAAAAAACAGTGGCACCATGATAGTTATTTTTTCAATTAAACTACAAAAAAAGATATTTTAAAATTAAACCAATCATAAGATATTTTAAAAAGTAATAAACCCTATTAAAATAGAGTAACAAAGTAATTATACAAATAAATTTATTTGTTTAATTGCATTTCAGACAAATATTGCAAAATTTAATATAATTACTTTCCCGTTACCGCCACTCAATAAATTCCCTTCTAACTAGAATGACTGTTTTTTGCTCTATATACACCGAGAACAGCGACAACTTACCGCTCTCATATCCTACTTGGCATGCCGCGTTTCTAGGTTTTTTTATTCACCCCTGTAAAAAAATACACAGTCGAATTTTAAATTTAACAACATTTAATATCAGAATGGTCTCTTTTGCACAAAACGCAATTGGACACCGATGTATGGACTAAATGAGTGGATGGAAATTTTTAAAAGGGATTATTTGACCATGAGCACATCAAAGCATCCCAAGCTTTTAAAGGTTTGAAAACTTGGTGCTGATAACCCGATGTGTGATGTTTCCCAAATTTTTTAAAGGTTTCCCAGATCTGGAAAATTTGTAGCCATGATGATAAAAAGTTGTGCTCCTCGAACTACTCACGGTAATTTTGCCCAAAAAGCATTACCCTTTAAAAGGCCTATTTTTTCGGGGATACACATATTCAAACTATTTCATTTTAAACGATATAATTCGTGTAGACGTGTGGGTGTCCCATATGATGCAAGACTTCACTTAGATTATGATTAATATAGGATTGAGTCACGTTTTAAATTTTTATACAAGCATCATTCACCTTCTCTTATATTGTCCCTTTTTGGCTAGTCCCCTCTCTCTACAAATATCTTCATGCATCATCATATCTCCTTTTTATTGCCACTCCCTCTTTAGGCGGGATTTAACACACGATGGTTACCATGCACAGATATATTTAATTGGCTATGATATACTGATGTTCAAAATTCAGAGAATTTTCGGATTTGCTCTATTATCTCTGAACTACGGGAAAAAATTTTTGTTTAAAAGTAAAAAAGGGAAAAATAAATAAATAAAACAATCATACAATAGTTTGAACACCTCATGATGTCCTTTCCCCTTTAGGAGACACAGTGTATGAAAAAATGGTAGTAGAATAAAAAAAACGTTTATGGGAAAAACTTTTTTTTACAGATCAACGGTTTGAACCGTGATTTATACTGGAATAAAGGAATTGATGTGTCCCTCTAATTCTCTCCCAAATCTGTTTCAAGCATTGATTTCTTGGGGGGGTTTGTGAGTTCAATTTCTCTTAAAAACGTTAACATGCTGTATCTGAAATCTGGGGGTGTGACTAGCCAATTTATCAGACAAATATCCTCACTTTCCAGAAATTCGTCTACCAGATGAGCTCTATTTGTCACCCATTAAAATAAAATCAACCCTAACTTCACCCTTGAAAAGGCAAACATAGGGCTCCAAGACCTCATCCCTATACCTCACAGCAGTCATGATAAGGTTCTTTCAAAAAATGCAGGATGGAAGGGTGTGACCATCCAACATGATGCCTGCCAAGACCATTAAGCCTCCTCTGCTTAATGGTCGAGTTTTTACACATTGAAGATCACGGGGAGGGTCCTTGGTTCTCTTTATATGTAAACAAGGTGAGAATCACTGGTTAGGCTGAACCAGGACTCAACAGAGAAGAGAACGTTTGTCCATTCATCCATGCTCTAATCCAGTGATTTTAAAGTGGTCTGTATAGACCCTCAGGGATCTATGATAACCTTCAAGGGGTCCACGCCAGCAAAAAAAATAGTTAGGGGGTCCATGAGATGTAAATGAGGTCTATAATAGTGGCTCTCATTAAAAAGAATGAAGATTTTAATTTTAAAAGAAAATTTAGTCAAGTGGAAACTAGATTTTATCTATTTAATAGATTTACTTACTAATTCTAATGAAGTTAATTTGCTTTTAGAATGTGACAGTATATATTTTATTAAAACAAGGGCCATGTCAGCAATTTTGGCTTTAAAAAGACATACCTATTATTTATCACGAATTATGGAATATCGTGAGAAAATTTTTAATTACTTTTCCTAATGAAAAGCAGTTTCAACGTGGTTGCCAATCTCCAAAACAAAAAAAAGAGGAAAATAAGGGCTGGAAACTAGTAACCAAGGAGATTTAGGGTCAAACTTGAAGAGATTGACCTTAAGTTATTTATGTATTAATTTAATTAACATGTTTTTTTAAAGTTTGAACACTATACTTCACTACAGTTACAAATTTTAATCGTTTAATGTAAGTAGCTCTATACCAGCTGTCAAAAAGACATTCAAGTGGGTAAATTCAAAAAAATTCAATATTAGGTAAACTGGGGTCTACTTCAAACTGAAAAACATGGAAAGGGTCTATGATACAAAACAGTTTGGGAACCTTTGCTCTAATCTATGCACTGTTTTAACCAGATTCTTCATTTCGCAGGACTGGGTGGCATTCAAACAACTTCTTACAATAAGCCCTTTCTCATGAATTCTAAAAACAGTCTCCTTTGAAACCTGGTTCCTGTGGTTGCATACAACTTGAGACACAGCTGAGAAGCTGTAGCATCCCTGTCACACTTTGTTTTAATGAACAAATGGTGAATCTTCTCTTGGCGAATCTTCATTACTCTTGAACGACCCTTTCAGTCTTTCTCTCATCGGATCCGATATCATGAATCTGTTTCCATAAACTGAACAAGATGCTAAAAGCTTCTTTTCTGCTGTCTTCCGGTGAATGTATCAGCGCCCACTAACCGATGTAGTAGAAATCGAGACTCGTCTGAAAAAGCAACTTTTCTTTCACTGTTTCATGGTCCAATATTTCTACTGCGAAGGAAATACAAGACATTTCTTGCAATGAATGTTTACAACAGAAGATCATATTTTGGTTGCAAAGGTTAATACGCAATGATGGCCATTGCATAACTATCTGCAATACTATATTGCTCATTGCTGATTCATTTAAACAGTCAATGTACGGATGATTGCTCGTTCATCAGACATGATCAGACGACGTTTATTTATTTCATTAATTGTGCTTCGGGCCCTCAGTTTGCATGTAAAAACATCAAATATCGCTCATTTTCCCACTTATTGTGTGCAGAGACTACGGCACTATTCGAACATATCATGAATGCGGCGATTTCAGAAATACTTCTACCTTGTGCTCAATAGCCACTGTTTTTCAAAGTCTGTTTAAATTGCATGATTCATTTAATGCGCTTACTATAGGTAAATTTTTCAAGGAGTATGAGTATTGCAGTGAAAAAAAATTCTTTCTTAGAAGCTAATTAGGAATGCTAATTTAATTAATCAATATATATATATATATATATATATATATATATATATATAGCATAACAAAATAAAATAAGATACCAAGTGGAAAAGTTGTATAACCCACAATGCCAAAGAAGAGAGAAATTGGAGTTCAAGAGATATAACAAATGTAGTTACAATAAAAGTCTTTGGACTAAATTTGGAGACCTATTATGATTTCTAGAGCTGTCGCTGAATTAGTCCAGCAATTTAGGGTTAAGCAATGCTTTATAAATCCACTTTCCCCGTACAGCAGAAATTTTCGACATAATAGAAAAACAGGGCCATGTTAAAAAGCTAAGCCCATTCCTAACATGCGTGGATGATAAACCAGACATTAAAGTAAAAGTAAAGTATTAAAAGAGAATAATATGCTTCTCTCATAGAGAGGAATAATAAGAAAAAATTCTATAGAAAAAAATTAAGATATAAAAACTTACATGTAGTAATGAAACCCAAAATAAGTGTGCAGGCATGCATCTTATGCCAACTCGCGCAAACTGATGGAAAAATGGACGTATTAACACAAGATGAAAAAAACAGTGGCACCATGTAGATAGTTATTTTTCAATTAAACTAAGCAAAAAAGATATTTTAAAATTAAACTAATCATAAGATATTTTTAAAAAGTAATAAACCCTATTAAAAATAGAGTAACAAAGTAATTATACAAATAAATTTATTTGTTTAATTGCATTTCAGACAAATATTGCAAAATTTAATATAATTACTTTGTTTTAATACATTATCAGTTACTAAATCATTGCTTCTTTTATAAAAGTTTAAGATCATATTTCTAAATATTGATAGTTGTGGATTACTACACGAGAAAGGCATTTTTATAGTGTTAAAATCAAGAGTCTATTTTATCAAAAATATTACTTATTAGCAAATTATCCTAAGCTTTTAATTGAAAGTCCAAAAAGTTAGGTGATTCATTATTGTAATTAGTTTTTAATAATTTTAAATAGCGGGGATAATAATTAAAGCTAGTAACAAAATCTACTATGTTACTAAAAATAATTAGGTCATCTATGTATCTAAAAAGTAACAAGATTCGTAACTAATACTATCATTTTCATAAAAGTGCAAGTAAATATTGGCTAAACTGTTGGTAGTAGGTCCACCTTGTGGTAAACCTTTAATTTGCTGATAATAAGGGTTATTATGGAAAATATAAGTTTCATTTAATACTAGTTGAATAATGCACAGATTTTTATCATATTTTGTTATCTCATTCAAAAAATATTTACTATATGCTAATTTAAGAATCTTAAACATGTCTTCAATATATCTATGGAGTTAAATAAATCTTCAAAATCATAGGTATGAATAGAAATAATTTTTTTACCTTGCTTGTACTTAATGTCTATACTATTCTTAACAGTAATAGAATTAGTAATTTTGTCTAATGTAGATTGAATAATATTTTGTAGCCTCTTGCCCGGATGTGTATAATATAAGTTTTAAAACCATTCATTATAGCTCTAAATTTAATAAGATTTTTGTGAAATTTTAGAGTTAGGAGAATGTGAGGGAATTTAATATTCAAAATACGTAAATCTAGGGGTTTTTTTAAAAAAAAAAAATAAAAAGCAGAGATTCGATTAAAAATTTCTCTTTTGCTTGAATTAGATTTTTTGAATATATATATATATATATATATATATAAATATACAGAACGATTCTATAGTTCAATTTCCTTCGAACTGTTAAAAATATTAGCACTTCTGCTTATCTGCGATAAGAAGTGAGAAAAATAATAAGAGTATCTTTTTTTTAAAAAAAAAAGAATGCACAACATCAACTCTCTTTCGAGGAGGCATTCATATCTTATTATCAATTAGAAGGAAATTAGGACTTTAAACTTTCTTTATTTTTTTCTCTTCAGACGCTTCGAACGTGTTATTGTAGATAATATTACTTAAATTATTCTGTTACTCTAAGACAAGGGACTCTCTAATAAGGAAAATCAATTTTAATAATTATATGGTTAAAAATGAAACAAAAAAAAAAATAAAATGCTTATTATTTTAGATTTTGTAACAATGAAAAATGAACTTATGCTTCTTCATCCACGTTTTTCAACTTCACGTGTTTAGAATGTTGTCAATAAAGTATCAAGATTTTTACAAAGTCTGTTTCTACTTTTATTTTGTTTAATGTCTTTTCGTTTTAAATAGAGAATGCTCTACAGCTTTGTATTTTTTTTACCTTTTAGATCTTTGAGACAGGAATACGTCTCTTTGTTACTTGAAGCTATGTAATCATTGTAATGAACTCTAGACAATTTCTAGAACGCTAGATGGTAACGAGATTGATCTGAAATACTGCTTCTGCACTAGTGTCATAAGAGAGTATTCTGTAATTGCACTTCAAAAAGAGAGGTTTGTAACTCCGCCAGCGAATTAAGCGGGGAGATTTTGTATCTGCCGAAGCCAGATGTGATAGATACTACCTTGGCTAATTTTTTTATTCTCTAAAAGTGTAAAAACACTTGGGAAATTAATTAGTTTTTTCTTAAATCTTTACAAATTATAATTTAATCTTTTTTTTGTGCTGTGTGCGTGAGTCGTCCTATGTGTTCATGATTAAATAAACACCTAAAGCGTACTCGGAGTCTCATCGTTTAGAAACCCTAGATACTATATCGTTCTAACTTAGAATATAGCTACTTTACAATTGAGTTGTCAATTAATCGTACGCTTGAGGCTTTTGTTGATAGATGGTTTAAGCCATTCCCTAATTTTATCACCTGTGCAAAGAACCTTACTTGAGTTATTGATTTGACTTTCATCTTCAATTTCTTAGAAAATTTAATCGGTTAGCTATTTATACATGAATACGAAATATGTGAAATCAAATATACGAAAATATATGAAATCGAATATATGAAAATATATGAAATGGAATTAAGAAAAATATATAAAATTGAACTTAATCAAAAGAAAAACAACGATTCTACTGTATAAAAGTCTTTTAAGATTAGTATTAACTTATGCATATGTGAAACTTAGTCCATGTCTCAAACAGATGAGATCATGATAAATATCTACGAAAGAAGATTTTAAGATTTACTTTTGGAGGAATTCAATGAAAATGGAACGTGGCGAAGAAGATCAAAAATTTAGAGCTCTATCAATCTTATAAAGAATCTGACATGTTAACTTCATCATAATACAACGAATTAAATGAGTAGGTCACGCGTTGTCAGAATGGATGAAAACCTCACCACTAAAAAAGTTTTCAATGCCCAACCAATTGGTACACGAAGAAAAGACAGGCCAAATCTTAGATGGATTGATGGCCTAGAAAAAGATCCCCTAGTTTTGAGAACTAAGTATTGGAGAACACTAGCAAGAAGAAAACTGGCCTGGAAAAGGCTTTTAAGAAGGCCAATGCCACCCTGGGATATTGAGTCACTAATGGAAGGATTTATATCTAGTTTCACTTACATCCTAATTTAAAAATAGAAAAACAAAATGCGCACTTCAGATGCGCGTTTATTGCATTATGAAGAACCTTTATTTCTGAAAAGGGAGGAACATATCTCAAACACACAAAAAGTGATGTGTCATTTATGCGAACGAAGCCTTAAAGTAAAGGCAGCTTTATATTTGGTTCATAAAATTTCGTTTTGAGGATTTTTCACCTATAGAACTCAAGTGAGCACTTTGTTTTTTTTTTCATTTTATTTTTAAACTTCTCTCTAATTGTAAGAAAAGCTAATTATTCCGTTCAGGACCATGATAACATATATGTGATCAAGCGTTTCTCCCTCCAAGGCCCACGGTATCATATATGTGATTGAGCTTTCCCTTCTCGTAGGCCCATGATCACACCGGTGTGATCAGAGTTAGGAACGTTTTTATATGAATTTTTACAAGCACTAGATGTCGGTTAAAAACCGTTTGTTGTTTGTTTTTTCGAATAATGTTTCATAAAACTTCGAAATTCAATATGTGCTTTCGGCTTCGTATTCTTTTTTTTTAATTAGATCCGAGACATTTATGAATATAAGCAACTGCACATGTTTATTTTTCCGAGAGAATCGGACATTTAGAGGTTCGTGATCTATTACTCTATGGATTTCTGTATAGGTTTTGAATAAGTTGGTTTAGTTTTCTAATATTTTTTCTATATTCGTATTTAAATATATGGGATTTTTGTCAACTTTTTTTTTATTAAAATTCGCAATTTTTTTTCAAATATAGCGAAAATTTTTGTACACCATGTTCAAATATTATCAATGATAGTAAATTGTAAGTTTTAGCGTATTTGATTGCATTTAAAACCTGATATGAATTTTAAAGGAAATTAGGCTTCGCAGGGTCCGTGCGTATACACTCCGAACGTACAGGCCTGGGGAAGCGCTTCTTTCTCCTTCCGCTAGTCCTGAAGGGGTTGCGAGAACTTCTAAGCATTTTTCAGATTCAAAATCTACCTACTTTTTCAAAAAGTTATCTAAGAATAGCGTCATTTTAAGGAAACTTTATGAAATCCCATTTCATCGAGATTAACTTGAACACGTTTAGTTTCCTTCATTTAAGGTATCCGACTAAGTTCGGAACCCTGATTTTGCAAAAGCGTATAAATGGATAATATTTATGATATTTAGTGTCACTTAAATTAGAAAATGAATATAAAATTGTTTTAAAAGAACAGTATGACAATAAAAAATTATTTAAGTACAACATTTTGACAAAAATGAATATAGAATGACCCATTTTCAAAAATATTCTCTTTTGTGAAAAAATTTTTTTATTATAATAATATTTGCCTTTTAAGTTAAGACCTCTTACCGAGGCTCAACTAAATTTTGAAATATATAACTTAGAAGTGGGTTTATCCATATTTTACGACGACAGAGGGAAAAATTTTAAAAAAAAACCCCGATAACTATTTCAATTTGTAACTCTGAAAATAAGGGAATTTTTCAAAATCATAGTTGACCCTTTTAAAAGGGGTTGAAATTTCAGGAAAAATTTTTTTATAGTAGAAGAATTTTTCCCAAAAGGAGAACTTTTTTGGAAAAAAGGTTATTCTCAGTTAATTTTTGCCAAAAATATTTTTTTAAAAAATTTTTTTTGTAAAATTGTCCTTATATAAAAGAATTTTATACATGTATTCTAATCAGTGACACAAAATTTAAAAAAATTATCCATTTATACGTTTTTTTTTTTTAAAATCGCAGTTCCGAACGTAGTCGGATACCTTAAGACGACTTTTTGATTTAAATGAATAAAAAATCAAATTTTTGAAAACAAAGAGATTTTCAGAAAAAACCTTTTTAGAAAGTACATTCTTTTTTTGATATCTAGCTTATTTCAAAAAAATTCATTCTATTCACCAGGAGTAAGCATTTTTTTTTTTATAAACAAAAAAATTTTCTGCTTTCAAAATCGTCTTTTGTCTTACAAAACGGTGGTAAAAAAATGATAGCAACCAAATGGGGCTTACAAGAAAGATAGCAATATAATTCTAGAGAAGACTTAGATATATTAACAAGATATGATGTGCTCTGCTGTCACGTACTGGTCATACGTCAACTCCAGTTACTGATTTACGATGTCTAACCTAGTGGCGAAAGATTTAGATATACTATACTCCCAGTAGGGAAGATAAGATCATATACTATTCAGAGTTTAACGATGGTTTGTCCGATTGTTATCAGACTGGCAGTCAGAGTGCTGCTGTTTGGTCTAATATAATTTGCGCAGTATGACAAGTATTTCTATTCCATTTACTGGATCGAAAAAGAGTTATTTGATGCAAGAAAATAATAGTTTTATCCTGAAGTCTGTGTGTTATAAGTGATCGTTACATAAAAATGATTTATAAAATGTGACCTAAATTGTGTTTTGGGGTTCGGTCATGGCCCATTACACTAAGAAATTCAATTATTGGAGAACAATGTACAAAAAATTTGACAGGAAATTCAATCAATCAAGCAATCAAATGTATCAATTTTGCTATCAATTGTTTTTTTAATAGTAGAATGTAAGAGGCTTAGTCATATACGGAAAAAAAATAGAAATTATACCATAACTCAGTAAAATTTCATAAAAATAAATATTTGTGTGTGTGTGTTCAACAGAAAAGTTAATATAGTATTAAAATAAAAGCTAAAAATGAGATTTAGTATTATGATCAATTTCGTTCGTCCGGCGTGAAATAACTATCATATGTATGTGACCCGATGGGAAAAAAGGTTGAGTACCTCTGGCTTAGCTGGTTGGATAAAGTGCTGTCAGTGACGATTTCTTGGTGGAAATTATGAACTTGCTTTTCCATAGCATAATCTTTGACGTCTCTTCGCTATGCAAACATTATTGTAGACCAGATGAACCCTTTCATAGAAACAATGTTCCCTAAAGGTGATGGCGTTTACAAATAGGCTAATACATGAAGTCATAAAGGCCAGTCGTCAGGTTGACAGTTTTGAAGGCGAAAAGTGATCTTAACTTCCTATTAAAATGATGGTCATGATGTAATGATTATTACATTGATAATCATCATTGTATTATCTTCCAAATTTCAAAAATTATCATTTATGAATATATACAATGAAATACAGAAATGCAAACAGAACTTTCTTATTTTCAAACCACGATGAAGTTATAAAGACGACATCTGAGCTGGTACCACTCTCCAGACTACCTCACCGCTTCAAAACGAGAACTTTGAGCCTTAGTAGTGCACTAGCCTCTACGCGACGTGTCTTTTGTGGCAACAGGGCTCGAACCCAAAACACGTAGGCCATGAGTTAGTAACTACAGTTTGAGAAAAATGTGCATTTGCAATTATAAGTTGACTTTGATTAAAGGTTATATAAATACTAGACGCTTTTAATATTTTTAAAGTTTATCTTTTATTTATATCATAAATTGTGTAATGACGTTATAAGTTGATAGCAAAAAAAAGTTTTAAAAGAAAATTTTCTTTTTTCTTTTTAGAGCATTTAAATAAAAGCTTGTTTTTAAAAAAGTTTTTTTCTTACTTTTAGTTAATTTTTTACTTTTTAGTTATCGCTGGACAGATTTCTCAGTCTGTTCATCTCATTCAACACATCATTGTTGCAAAAAAAAAGTTTTAGGCATTTTATTTTTTAAATAACTGATTCTAAAAGAGAAAAACCTGAACTTTCTTAGTGAAGAATATCGATTCATTAACACGAAAAAAGAAGTTATACGGAATGATTTAGAAATCATTTTCATGAAAACGCATCGATTTTGACTCATTTTAGGAAAAATCGTAAATAATAGAAAATATCATTATTTTTTAAATAAGAATTATACCGAATCGTGGCGAAATAAATTATCTTTCCGGTTACGTAATTATTTTTTGTCTCAGTTTGATAGAAAGAATAAGATGTTTCTTGAAAAAAGATCGAAAAATTGGAACTTCTTTAAGCTCAATCTGATAAGCTGCTCGGCAGAATAAAAAGATAATAGGGTAAAAGGTTTTTAATTAATATATTTTTAACTAATTGCGATATCGGAATATAAACGGTCAAAACATGCATTCTCATCCAAACTAAACGTGTATACAATATTCAGCTCAATCGGTTGAAGACATCCACTTCAAAATTGAGTTACAAGATTCCACTCGAACAATTAACAATGCAAATTAAATAAAAGCTTGTAAAAAAGCATCGTCCATCCGGTATATTAATTAGCGACGATGGCAGCTGCGCTGTAGGGCCTGGGTTCGAATCCCGGAGAAAACATGAATGCTGGTAAAGGTATATTGCCCTTGAGGCATGGAAGTACTCTAAATAGCCGTCGAGCCACAAGTCCTCTCGTGGGATGGTGGAAGTGAAAGAGGTGGGAGGCCCCTGACCCTTCCCCTAGGTGTTCTCCTTCTAAATTGGGTTGAACTGATCTAAAAATCCATTCGGGAAGGACAAGACAAAAACGACATCAATGAAAAAGCACTTATCAGTGGAAGAATTTTCCCGAAGGTTTATTACCCGATAACTCTTTAAAACACAATGACAGAAAGCACAATCGCATGCTTATTTTATCATATAACATATTGAAATTTTGTAACGAAAAACTTATCATTAGCATATGATATGCTTCACAATATTGTGAATACATTAAACTTTGTTTGGAGCCCTAAAAATTTTTTTTTGTGTTTTTACTAAAATTTTACTAAAATCTCTCCATGCGTTATTATTATCTTACTTTAGTTAAAAAAGGACTTTCATCCAAACTTTACTTTTTTTATTTTTTTTTTAATTTTATCACTTACTAATCAAAAAAAAATAACAACAGATATTAATATTTTCTTCTGACAAGTCACAGTGTTATTTATTTTCCTTTCCAAACGTGTATTTTTATTAGTTTTTTTTTTAAATTGTTCCACACATTGTTTAGTAAAAACAGATTCTGGCAACCATTTCTGAAGAACATATTTCTTAAAAGTAGTATTACATTCATTCCTTTTAGATAAGTTCAAAATAATAATCATAGGTGAGTTTATAGATCAGGGGTGGCGAACCTTTATGGATCAACGTGCCATATTTTTCTAAAGAAGTGTTTAATGAAGTATAGACGTGCCGCCGTCAAAAAATTTTGACTTTAGTGTGACTTCTGTTGTTGCAGATTAGATGGTAAACAACTTATATTATTAACTTTTACTGGGCATTTTTTTTAACGGGTTTTGATTTTTTTAAAAATGCCGTTTACAAAACGTTTACTGCATACCATATTGACGAAAAAAACCACCCCCCTTTTACTAATAGTGCCATATTTCTGTAATTCACCTTTGAAATTCTCTTTCCCCTTACTATCTTACTTTTTTTTTTTTTCTGAATAGCCATGTTAAATAACAATTAAAATCGTATATAAAAAAAAAAATAAATTTTTAAAATACATTTTTTGTCAATAAAGGGAAATAGATGAACACCCATCTAAGCATTTGTAGTAAACAACATAACTAAGACAAGACAATAACAATCGAGTGTGCTTCCCGCAATCGAGCACTTAGGTTTGTTCGCCAT
Organism: Trichonephila inaurata madagascariensis; assembly: GCA_019973955.1. NCBI lineage: Eukaryota > Metazoa > Arthropoda > Arachnida > Araneae > Nephilidae > Trichonephila > Trichonephila inaurata. The sequence continues at coordinate 49,127 of BMAV01007820.1, forward strand.
ACTTCATAGGGAATTTTGTTATTTTGAAATAAAATGCAAACCATTTTGATCGCTGGAGTGCCCAAAATATTGTGTCGCGTGCCATCAATAGCATGCGTGCCACTGGTTGGCCATCACCGTTATAGACTGAACTACTTACAGAGACAAATATTGAAGTTACTTGAGTTGATATTATAACAGAAGTTTAATAATAATAATTATATATATATAAAATTTAAAATTTTAATATAATAAAAATTTTTATTTACTTATAAAATTCAAATCTTTTTTTTAACATCTAATTTTTAAATCCTAATCCCCTCTTTCAAAACGTGTTTAAACTTTTTTTTTCTTAAGTAAAAAAATTATTTTGGGTTTTTGTCGTTCTTCAGACCCGAATTTTTAATGAATTTGGTGATTCAAAATATAAGATCATTAATTGTTTTCATGCGTCTTACTAATATGGATTAAATATTTATTCCCTGAACAATGATGTCATTTCTATAAAAAAAATTATTCCCCTTTGCCCCAAACGCGGCTGTACTTTATAATCTTTATGCCCTGTTTTTTAATATAAAAAAGATGTTTGAATAATTCTCTTTCTTGGTTTTTGTCTTCGAAAAGTAGCTATTGCGTCTCTTTACTCTTTGTTTCTTTGTCTTTTGTCTTCCTCAAAATGTAAAACACGCGTATGTGTTTATATGCTGGATGTTTTCTGTGTTGTGCTTAAGATTTTTAAATTTTTTGCGTCTCTACTGTTTTAATAAAACAGTTTCTTGCCATAAAAAGGACTGCCTGGTTCAAAAAACAAATAAAAAAGGGGTCAATTAATCCCACCTTACCACTAGAGGTTGTATATATATATTTTTACCTCTTCACTTTTATTTTATTTACTATATATATATATATATATATATATATATATATTTTTTAATTTTAAACCCGGAGATAAAAATTTTGGGGGAAATTTAAAATGAATATTTGTACCTCATTTGGGGGATAATTATGTTTCTTTTTCAGTATTTTATTAATTATAAACAAGCAAAAAAAATTTCTGTTTATAAAAAAACAGAAAATATAAAAAATATAAACATTTTACTAAATGTTGTTTAAATTTAAGTAAATTGTTTTTTTAGTTATTTGAATAAAGAAATTTAAATAAGGATTAAAAAATTTCCCTTTGAATATTAATAGTTTATTTTATAAATTTATCATTTTCTTAATATAGTTATTTTTATTCTAATATTAGATAAAATTGTTTAAAATTATTATTTTTTTTAAATTTGTATATAATCTAGTGTCTCTAAAATAATGATGATCAGACTCTCTTTTAATTTTTATTTCTATTTTTTTTTATACTTTTGCTAAGTGTTACAATTCAGCCATTCCCATGCTTTGAATTTTCATTTAGCTATTCTGGCAATAACTTGTTTACTATTCAGATTTAGCATGGTCGCTGCATTCTTGAATGCAATATTTAGGTAAGTTACCTTTATTTTGTAATGGGATTAGGTATTCTACCTATTATTTTCAATAGGTTTTTGTTCAGTATTATTAACATATGGTAGGAAGGTTGGCTGACCACAAAACTTGTTCAACCCCACTTTTATATAAATCATTTTATATATAAAAGCTCTATCCTAAGTCAGCAATGTTTATAATACTGTAGCATCCATAATTTTATGTTTTAAATCTATTATATATTTAATTTCTTATACATACTTCCTAAAATCTTATGCCTTGTAATTTGATTTTTTTTTCAGTTTTGCTTATTTAATATTCATCTCCCTTTAGTAGAGAACTTTGACTATATATATATATATATATAATGAATTGTCCCAAAATGATTGGGTATCTGAATCCAGATTCCTTGCTTTTGGACATTACATAAAAATAACAGAACTATAACTATACCATCCATAGTTAAAGTACAAAAAACGAAGTATAACATCATAGCCTTATTAAACACATCAACTGCATTCGCAAATATCTATCAAGGCAGATGTTCTACTATAAGTTTCGGCTGTGCATATCGGGAAGGATTGTGTGTGGATGTCTTTTATTGAACACTTGGTTGCAAAACACAATTTTTGCCTATCAGAAAAAATTAACAAAAAAGGTGTTTCCTTAAAAGAAAATCATTTTTTAGTAAAGAATATGGTTTCTCTGAATGACTTCCTACCTTGAACACCTTTGATGCATGGAGTCAATAAGACCATTAATGAGAAACTGGGTATTCTGTCCCACTCCTCCAGAAGAGCCTTTTCCAGTTCTAAGAGGGTTTGTCGGGGTGGTAAGCGGACAATATCTCGTCTGCATAGAAAATACCAATTGGATTCATGTTCGGAAAACACGCTTACAATTCCAAACGTATGATTTCTTACTCGAAAAGGAAATCATTCACCAAATGCGCATAATGTGACCTGCATTTTTCATTCATTAACATGAAGTCATCTTCAATTGCTGTAGCATAAGGGACTACAATAGGTCTGAGTATCTCATCCTTATATCGGTGAACGGTCAGATCTCCACTTCGAATAATCTGGAGATCGATTCCATCAATGGATATGCCAGGGTAGGTCATTCACCACTTCCAAATCAGATACTTCCTTTCACAAACGCAGGTTTATTTCTAGTGCCACATTCCCTCCAGATCAGGGGTACTCAACCTTTTTTTCAACTGGGCCGCATACATATATTAGTTATTTCACGCTGGCCGCAACATGAGGATAGATGGTGAGGGGTGGGGAGAAATACTTTAAGACCAAGATATTATGGAAACTTAGAATGTGGAAAATTGATCAAAATATTATAACTCCTGTTTTGCTTTTTTTAATTTTTTTTAATATTTTTTCTTATTTTTGTCACTAACACTAAATTAGAAGCATTTAAAAAGCACTCCTTCCAAATTTCTGCATCATAAACCATTTTCATATGATCACCAATTATATAATTAACTTCATAGCATGTCTTTGTTACCGCTGTGATATTAACACTGACAAAGCATTTTGTTGCTGTTACGAAGATTATTCAAGAAACCAATTTATCACCTCTTGAAAGAGATCTTCGAGGAAAAATGTCATTGAATGATCCCTGTTTATTGGTATTTTTTAAATGCAGCACTTTCGTGACAAATCAAACGATTACTGATCCATGTTTGGTTTTTACTACAAAATAATCAACCTCCCAATCATCTTGAAATTATTTTTTTTTATTATGTCAGGATGTATTTTGTTTGTATACTTTCAGTAAATTAATAATTTTTAACTAATCTTTTGTTTTCGACTTTTCAATATGCTTGCAACCCCTTCGTAGAGTTGTCAGTTTGAGAAACGCTGCCCTAACCCTAGTTCCTCTGTCTTGAGCCATTCTGAAATTCACTCCCTTTATAGAGCTAAAATGCATCTGACTTGAAGAAACCCTCCTGTTCACTATTGGTACGCAGCTAAGAGTCCTGGCCTATCTCTACAGTGCAGGAGATCCAGGGCTCTTCAGACGGCCTTGGAGCGCTTTAGAAGCGGTCACCTGCGTCGTATGACCTTTGTGCAAGAGGTAAAGTCTTTCTTTATCTGTCTCTGCTCTCTCTCTCTCCCTGCTTCTCTTGCTCATCTTCTGGACTGTTGGGGTATTTCCCTGGGACAGTTGTTAGGAGATCAAGACCTGTTTTGTGGCATTCTTATGAGGAAAAGCCAAATGGTGTAGGCTTTCCTGCTCCAAGGGGGTTTGAAACAACAACAAAATGGGTAAAAGCGACTGAGTTCTTAGCAATTTCTTCCAATTTTTTCTTAGATTAAATTTTTTGTAGATACAACTGAACACATCTGTTTGGTAATAAACCTAGTAACGGATTGTAAAATGAGCATAATTTTGTTTCTAAACTCATACGAAAACATCCTTTTAAACTGTTTAAAAACTATACATAAATAGCAACTTACTCATAAAAGGCTTATTGTAACTTGAATCAGAAAGAATAGCATTATAGAGAATCAAATAAACCATGTTTTCTAGAAAAACAGAGAAGTAGCCTGAAGCTCCAAAAATGTTCATTAATTCATTCATGGTTTTCCTCGACGGAAAGCCATTGAGATGATAGCCTCGATTATTGCTTTTGGAAATTGTTCCTCAATTAAAAGACAGAGGAAGCAAAGATTCTGCTACCGAAATAAAAATCTGGAAGAAACTCAATTCCTGTGCTTTACTCCTACCACTTGCATCCCGTTGTCATGACAACAATACCCGAAGACTAAACACGTGTCAACAGCAAGGGGTGAAGAATAAATCTAAGGGTAAGAGATTGTACGTTCCGGGGGAGTGGCAAAATAAACAGAGAATTGTTACTTCGGTCTCGATGCTTAAAGTACATTACAAGTTTTTAGATCTATCTTTTGCGGGATATTGAATTCTTTATAGATAATTTTTTTTGTTTTGTTAGGGTTTAGAGGTCCGGTTTGGAGTACTTTTGTAAGTAATAACATACTAAAACATTTTAAATACTTTATTCGGAAACAAAGCCAATAAACACAAATATTTTAACTCTAACAATATTTTTAAAATATCAGCTGGGTGGCGTGGTTGGTTTATCTCTGTTCTTTTGTACCCGAAATTGCGGGTTCGACCCCGGCATAAGTCGATGGATTTTCATGATGCAGAAAATCGACAGCGACCATGTCGCATGATTATACGGCATGTAAAAGATCCCTGGGGAGGCGCTGTAGGCAAAATTAAATCCTAGTATAGGTTCGCATCGTCAGAGCTCAGGTGTTTCCCTCTAGGGGGGAAACTGGGCGTCAAAATTACCTGTGGTGATTGGTATCCGCCAAAATGGTGCCGCACTAAAAAGCACTAAAAAGAGATACCAGCTTTCGGTGATATACTAGGTAGATTGATGGACTCTATAATAACTGTTCATAATCTGCTATTAGAAATAAAAAAAAATACCAAATAAAAATTTACCAATTTACCATTTTTTATTTTTTACCAAACCAATTTACAAAAATCACAATTATGAGCGAAATTTTAGCAATATTTTAGAAAAACTTCAAAACAATTAGAGAAAAAAGTAATATTAGTAAAAGCATTACTAATATAAATTACGTTCATTTATCGAGAGAATGTACTAAATTTTGATAATTCATTTTAATTTAAAAATTTTAGAGCTGATTGAGTAAATATTGTAAGAAATGTGTAAAAACGAACAAAAAGTAATGTTTGTAACAATACAATGAATGATACCAATGCTATCTGGATGGTGTAAAATGTCCCTTTAGATAATACAAAATTTGCATCGAAACCAAAAACAGTTTTACGTCGAAATAATGTATATAAGGACAATAGCTCGATGGACAGATTCTCAAGATATTACTCATTTTGACATAACCTATCTCTCAGATGTACACTAGCTAGAAAAAGTCTGCGTTCACGTACTATTGCTTACAAAAACAAAGAAAAAAAATTTAAAAACTGGAATCTGAAATTTTTTTTAAATATATTTTATTTAGTTTATTTCAAGTATTGAGAATAACAAAAAAAATTTGGTTTGCTTTCATAACTTTTAAAATAAAGACAGATTTGTAGCTATACCTACAAAAATCAAGTAGAAAAAGTCTGTGTTCACTGTTTTAGTAGAAGTTATAAAAAATATTTAAAAAGGATAATGAGAGAGAAAGAGAGCTATTTAATAGCTGGTTGGATAACCCAATCTTTCGAGAACCTCCTGAAGTCGTGTAGGCATTGAATAACCAAGTTTAGTTGTTTCTTCAGCACTTATCTTCTCCCATTCGTCCTTAGGATCACTCTTCAGCATATCCTAGCTAGATATATTGTGTTGACGAATCTTACGCTCCAGCAAATCCCATAGGAATTCTATAGGATTCAGTTGATTTGGGACATTATACAATAGCCACAGCTTCACAATCTCAGCGGTATGCTTAGGATCGTTGTCGTGTTGGAAGCAAAATGATAATCCAAGGCCCAGTATGTAGGCACTTTCCTTTAAATTTTTTAGGACATCAAGGTAATCATATTTGATTTTGTTCGATATACTCCAACTTGCCAACACCATTGCTCGCCATGCACCCCTATACCATAACTCCACCGCCGCCGTGCTTCAACGTTGGTACTAAGTGCTCTTTTTGAAGAGCTGTACAAGGTTATCTGCATACCAATTTATAACCTTTTATGCCAAAGATGTAAACTTTGCTTCATTGGGGAATATCACAGTCCTCCAGAACTCCTAAAGCATATGTATATGCTCTTTTGCAAAAGCTATCCGTTGGTCTTTGAAATATAAGGTTTTCTACGAGCCACTCGACTACAGTATCCGGCCTTTTTCAAGATTTTTCTTGCAGTATCCGCACAAAAATGTTTTTGTTAAACTTCTCGTGAATGTCTTTTGCTATTTGAGTTCCAGTCAAATGCGGATTTTTTCTCACCACGCACAGCATACTTCGTTTTTCTCTGATTGTGAATTAAGATGGATGACCTGTGCGAACGAGGTTTCCTGCAGTTTTAAAGTTATTAATAACACGCTTGATAGATGAATACTGCCATCCAACGGATATGGTTATATCCCGACGACTTTTTCCACCTTTCCACATTTTTCATAATGATTTTAAGCTCACTGATACTCGTTTTCTTCCTTTTATTTTCCATGTCAATGAATTGCTTTGTACCTCACAAAGATATAAATGTTATTGCGTAACAACTTTCTTAAGCTATTTTACTTGATAACTGAATGCAAAAACTCTGTTAACCTATAACGCAAGTTGATAAAAATTCCAGGAATCATGAATATTCAAATGGTGAATGCAGACTTTTTCTGCATACTATTTGCGTGCTTTGCTACAAAACCCCTGCTATCTTATGAAGTTTTAATTAAAAACTAATTAATTCTTGCATGCTCAACAGTTAAATAATAGTAAACAAATTCATAAAATTTTGCTAGAAAAAAAATTATATTTTCTATTAAATTTTACCTTTGCTCTATGAGTTGTTATGGGTGAACGCAGACTTTTTCTAGCTAGTGTATCTATCTCTATATAAGTTTTCGCAAGAATCGATAGTAATGTAGCACGCAAGCTCTTTGAGATATCCCATGTGATGAAGTTTATAAAGAGCAAAAGTTTATGAGCTTATTGTTTATGGTCTCATATTGTGTACTACCAATGTGCACCACCTCCGGATGACATTGCACCAAAGATTGTTTCTATATATTTTTCGCTTGCGTCTGCTATATTTTCTATTTGTTTGATTACATCTGTTTGTTTTTATTTTCTATGCAAGATTGTCTCTTTCATTTAGATACTGGAATTTCAAGTCATCCAGCATATGGCGACTGTAGCTTTACGAATATTTTGTCTCTCGAAGATTACAAACAAGAAAGAATGATAAGAAATGGAGAAGCACGCGTGATTTTCTCAGTTTAAAAAATCATCAGAAACACTCAAGTTTATTATGTATACTGATGTGCCGTCATTTGATAAACTGAACTTGCCCCAGTTCGATGGCCTGGAAATTGAAGAATTTGAAATGCAACTTATATCGATTTCTAGTTTAGTTCAATATGGATTCAAAAAATTATTGAAACAAGGAATAGTTGGAACTGATTGAAATAGGAAGATTAACAAGCAGTATAAGTAAAAATGCCAGTAACGAAATTTTGGAAACTTTAAATTCGATTCCAAACACATTTAACTGTTTGAAGAAGCAGGCTCATGCTTTTCGACATATTCAATGACCTATGTCTAGGTTATTATTCAAAGATGATAACATTAAAGACTCGTTTAGAAACCGTTGGAGATTACTTCAATCGCATGCATTCTTGCGAAAGTAACATCTTACGAATCTATCTAGTTATTTGTCATCTAATCTAAAACAACAGGTCGCATTAATTTACTTAAATTTAATTACCTACTGATTGATTGATTCATTGATTGATATTAACTCGCACTGTTCAGCTGCAGAAGCGTTTGGCGAAGGACACGTAATTTTGAACCATGGTCAGATTGACGACACCTGAGCTGCACTCTCTCTAACTACCACACAACGGAGGACGTTTCGATCTCGACAGATTTAACGTGCATCGCTGCCCTACAGCGGGTCTTTAGTGGTACTGGACTCGAACTCGTGACAAAGCAGAAGCCACATCCGATACCTATACCATGTATCGGGCCACCACTTATAACTGGAACTTTAAAACTATAAAGAACAAATTGTATTTTCTAGTAGTAATTAAAGAGTTTTATGTGTTGTTAGTATTTAGTTGTATTATTTTCTCAATAATTACAAGTCAAAATTTTTTGCTGGCACGTCTATACCACATTAAGCATTTCTTAACAAAAAATGGCACGTTGATCCATAAAGATTCGCCACCCCTGGTATATGTGTTGAAAACATTCGGTAATCGTTTCAAAGAAGTCCTACCAAATCCACTTATAAAGCATCATGTGAATTTCAAATTTCGCAAACAAGATTTATAAGAACTCTTCATAAAAGGTTGCGCACTTATGAAGTCCCAGACATGTTAACACTTGGCGGGAACTGAAATACTTCTTATATAAACATTCTCTGAGATACCAAGAGAAGCAAACATTGAAATTTACTGAGATAAATGGTCTTATAAAAAATTCTAGTAGTACTTGCAATATATCCAAACAAACATATATTTATTTATAATAGTTTGAGCTCAATACACGTTCATAATCAGGGCAAAGACTTTGGGTTCAACCTAAATTTTTTCAGAATTGGATTCCAAAATATTGACAGATGAATGTGCGCTATCAAATTAAATGAATTATTTACAAGTGCTAAGTTCGATAAAATGCTCAATCTAAAAATTTAATTAAAAAATATTGCTCCCGAAGACATTTCAACATTGCATATATTCTAAATTAGTCTATAAATGCAACAAATTTTTCCATTTGATCATTTACTAAGTCATCGCATACTGTTTATTTCTCTATGACTTAACTATTTAGTTGAGTTGTGCGTGCATTATGATTTTCATTCGATTAAACAGGTGTGCTTTTATAGTTAGATAATTGCTGTTCGCATTTTAATTGCATGGATTCAAAACGAAATATTAAATAACAACAAGTAATGTAAACAAAAAATTAAGTCACTTCCTACTTAGATCAACAAAGAAAATTTTTATTTTAGTTACTTTTTATTAAATAGTTACAATTAATATAAATATGTATATACATATGACAGAATCGCAACATTAAGTGGCAATTAATACTTATTAATTATCATTAAAGTATTGCATTGTCATCCAAAACAATCGTGCATATAAAATTTCAGTTCAACTGAATGCTTTAAATCGTGAGGAAAAAAAATCTTTTAATGTTTTGACCCAAGTCGCTAAAAAGGAAGCCAACTTAGCTGTATCTGTAATTCCTTAAATAATTAGTTTTAGTCAAATGACTCTAACTAATTATAGTTAAATTACTGTATTGTCATAAAAAGGTGTATATAAAATTTCAGCTCAGTTGAGAGCTTTAAAATGTATTTTATTAACGATTAAAAATTTGAATGAATAAATATATAGAGTGTGAGCTAATAGTAGAAATTAAAAATACACGTGTGCTTTAGTTTTGCCTTATATGGATAGTAAAGTTAAAAAGAAAAAAAAGGTGTTATTAGTCCTATAATGAGTGACCCTATAATTAGTGACAGATTAATATTTAGAAATTCCGTGTGTTACACAAAGGGGAGATCCAACCAAACTATATAAATTAACAACTTTATTTAATTCATTAATGGAATCGGAAAATTATTCAAAAAAGGTTTTTGAATATTACAAAATCTGATAATTTATTTTAATAAAATATACTCGTGCTTAAAATTGCGATAAATTTCTGAGGTAAGACATTTTTCTGAATTTCGAGATAATGTTTGTAGAAATATTTCGTATTTTTAGGGCATTTGAAGTTTCATCAATTTCAGCAGCCAATTAGAGTGTGTGTGTGGTAACTTTATCTCTTACTTCTTAATTCAAAATTATATCAATAGTAATATATATTGAACTATAGAAAAAAAGTATTATCATTATATTACAAGCTCTGGGCTATAGTAGTATTAGAAAGAAACAAATATTTAGAGAATAGGTTTTATAACTCAGAAAGTTTTCTGAAGGTTGATTATCTTGTCAATTTATAAAATAATTTAACATTTTTTAAAAGTAATAAGCATTTTCCAACAGCTTAAAATATCTCCTTTTTTGGAAAAATAAAATTCTTATTTTTGGAAAAAAAAATTGTTTTCATCAGATTTGTATGACTTAAGTAATTCAAAAATAATATAATTCAAATATAATAGACGTAATATGTATATATACTATATATATCTTAAAAGCACTAGGAATAAGAAAGATATATAACATTGGGCTTTAAGATGGATATATATATATATATCCTGCTGTCGCCACCGTAAATGCAAAACCAAGAAAGATAAAATTTTTTCCTTTAAAGGGTTTGAAAATTTTTTACTTTTTCCCAAGTTTTAAATTATATATGCTGCATTATCTATAAACATTGAAAATTTTAAAATTTTTTCCCGGGGAAAAAAAAATTTTTTTTGGTTAATTTTCCCCCTTTTTTCGTTTATACAAACCAAGATAATGACTATGGAATATAATGGGTGAATGTTCTGAATTCATCAATAATATAAAAAAGATACATATAAGGAAGAGCATTCGAAATTCTTACAAAATGCTTTTTTCAAAGAACCCTAAGCCAAGTATTGCCAGACTCAACTATCCATGCGCAAATTCAAACGTCAAATTTGAAAGACGAATTTGTAACAAGTTTGCTAATTCTTAAAGATTATAAGAAAGAAAAATAATCATAAGTATTATAAAAATCTAAGAATATAAAAACTCAAAAACAGAAAAATTTTTTGATAAAAGTTAATAAAAGAAAAATTACAATCTGAATTACTTATAAAAAAAAAAAAGAAATGAAGAAAATCAAAAATTTTATATTATAACTATCGAGTATTAACAAATACAGTTCCTGTCTATAAATAAACAACGCAAATTTAACCCCATTATATATGTTTTTTTAGCTTTATAATGCCCGGGCGAATAACGTGCCCCCTATACTTTAAAACTTATTTTTTAAAATTTTTCCCATTTTTATTTCACCGTATAACACCACCCCCTTTTTTCAAAGAAACGGGAAAAAATTAGTATCCATTGCCTCATGTTTTGTAGTCTTTTTAATCCGATATTACCCCGGGTTTTTTGTGAAAAAAATGGTTTTTTTTTAGAACTACAACTTTTTTAGTTCATAAGGCGGTTATTTTTTTAAAGGTTTTTGACTACGTTGGGAACCATGATTTTGCACAAAAGCGTAAAAATTTGGATAATATTTATGATTTTTAAATTGTCATTTAGTTTAAAGAAAACGTATATAAAATTTTTTTAAGAATTTTAATTACAGAAAAAAAAATATTAAACACAATTTTTTTGACAAAAATGAACATAAAAACCACCAATTTTAAAAAATATTCCCCTTTTTAATGAAAAATGCTTCTATTATAATAATATTTTGCCTGAAAGTTGGGACCTCTGTGCAGAGGATAACTAAATTTTTTTGAAATATATAAACTTAGAAGTGGATTTTCCTTTTTTTCCCGAAAAAAGAGGGGAAATTTTTTTGGTGACTTTTTAATAATTTTTTTTAATTGGTGGTAACCCCGGGAAAAAATTTTGTGATTTTTAAAAAAACCCTTTAGTAAAGACTCCCGGGAAAAAAATTTTTTACTTTATAAAAGAAAATATTTTTAAAAGAAATTTTTTTTATAAAAAGGAAAAAAACTTTTGAAAAACATTATTCTAAGTTAATTTTATGCCAAAATATTCTATTTTAAATAATTTTTTTTGTAAAAAGGCCTTTAAAAAAAATTTTTTATACGTATTCTAACCTGTTACATTAAATATAGGAAATTATCCATTTATTTTTTTTTTTAAAAATCAGGGTTTCCCGAACGTAGTCGGATCCCTTTTAAAATAAACAATATTTTTTTACATGTAGAAAAAAAAAAAAATGTTTGCACATCTTTTTTGTTTTTTTTTAAAAGCTCCCGTTTTATCCCTGGCGTATAGCCCCACCCATAAGTTTCAATCTTTCCCTTTTTTGTGTTAAAAAAGGGGGTTCCCCTTTTCGCCAATTTTTTAAAACACTCTAGAGGAGGGGATATGTATGATTTTTCTGAATATTGGGAAATGGCTGATTTTGGGTATATATATACCGTGCCTTAAAATATTTTTTGTGGGCAAACAGTATGACTTTGAAACCAAAATATTTAAAAATTTGAAAGCTTTTTGGGGGTTTTTAAAAAGGTGGAATGTAGTGGGGAAATTTAAAGGAGACAGCTCCACCCCCGCCAGATAAAATGGCCCCTTTTTTCCTGTTAATAGGGGTAGGATTCTTTTTCCCATAAAAATCGATTTGAATCGAACCCGATAATCGAGGTCTAAAAAAAAATTTCTAAAAATTGATTTTTTTCCCGTTTTTATTTAAATTTAAAAAATAAACCATTTTATGAAAAAAAAGAAAAAATTTCCATAAAAAATTCTTTTCCAAAAATCAGGGGAAAATTTTTTAATTCAGAGAAATTTAAAAATTAAAAATTTTTTTTAATAATAATATTGGGATAAAAGAAGGCATTTGTTTGTTTAAATGTAGTTTTACATTAAAAAATTTGTAGATTTATAGCTTATGGTTACAATGTTTAACATCTAACCTTTTTAAAAAAACAACATGGGAATTTTACCGGGGTCCCAAAAGGTTTCCGCCCATTACTTGCATGTTGCCGGCAAAACGAGAAAAGGCCTCTGGAAAAAGATGATCCCACGATACTCATATCATCATGGGTTTGAGTGAATCGGAGATAAAAAGGGTTTTTTTTTTTTTTCTTGCCAGTAAAGTATGGGGTCATAACCCTTTAAAAATTTCCAAATCTTCCCCGATAAAAATTGTTTAAAAATTTTGTACATTTAACAAAATTTTAAAAAAATTTTATGGTTTTTTCCAAAATAGGAAAAAAAAATTAAAAATCGATTTCTTGGGGTGAAATATCGATTCCCCCGGAAACGATTCCCAATTTCTAAAATATCGAAATTTTTAAAAACAATTTTTTGGCCCGATAAATCATTTTTCGATTGATCGATCTCAGATCCCCTCCCCACCTGTTAAACCTTTTTGTCCAAAATGGGCCTTTGGTTGAAAAATGGGCAAATTTTTCCATGTTTCTTCAACTCTATGCCACCCCCGCCATCAACCAATTTTTAGCTGGGGCGGAAATGGGGGGACCCCGTCTGTTCCCCAACGCAAGACCAGATATTTTCAGTTAAGGGGAGAACTCGGACCGTGCGGCCCCGGGGCCAACCCAATTTCCCAGCGTATCGAGGGGAAATTTTAAAACGAATGCAACATTTGGTCTTCTTTTCTTTTTGGCAGAGGGGGGTTTTGGGAGAGATGGGGGTCTGAGATCGATTTAAACGAAAATCGATTTCTGGGGGCCCAAAAAAACTTTTTTAAATTATGTATCACTGAATCGGGGTATTTTCATCCTAGAAAATCGAAATTTGATTTTTTTTTGTTTTTGGAAAAACCCATTTTATTCACAAAATTTGTTAAAAAAATTTCCATTTAAAAAACCCGTTTTTAAATTTTTTGGAAAATTAAAGGGGGGAATTTACTGGCGAGCAAAAAACCGTATTTATCATCCCCCGTTCACCAATAGCCATGATGATAGAATATCGTTGGATCATCATTCCTTTTTGAGTGCCTTTTTTTTGATTGCCGGCAACAACGCAAAGTAGAGCTGAACCTGTTAGATCCCCCGAAAACTTGACAGAATTTTGTTTTTAAAAAACTTATATATTAAGCATTGGGGGAAATATAAGCTACATTACCTATTTTCAAACTTTTTTTAAAGGGAAAAAAATACATTTTTGAAAAAAAATGTTTTTTTTATACCTGATCCCTTCGATTGGTAATTTAATTGTAATTGTCGAATATTTTTAACAAAAAAATTCGCTGATTTTACTTTGGGGTTATTTTTTGTTTTTTATTTTGGATTTATATTTACTTGTAAAGTAAAACTTTTAAAAAATCGATTTTTTTTGAATCTATTCATCAGGTTACGATTTGGGAAACGATTTAAAAGCAAATTTTTAAAAATTTGCCATTTCCCAGCGTTTGGCGGGGTCCGGGGGAAAACCCCAACCACTGAACCTAAGATGTCAGAAATGTACCGGTTTGGGAATTAAAATTTTTTAAAATACCCCTTTTGGTTATATATACCCAAATCCCAAAACATTAAACTTTCGGTTTTTATTCAATAACATTCTTATAGCCCTCGCCTCTTGATTTAAAAAGGACAGGAATTGAATTTCTAAATTAGAATTACATTTATCTTTTACGCTTCCATAAATTCCCCTTTTTCCCAAGGCCAGATTTTAAAAAACCACCCTTAACGAATCTCTACCCAGTAAAAAAAAATATTTTTAAAATTTTAAATATATAGGTTTTTAAAATTTCAAAAACCCGGGAAATTTTTTATTTTAAAAGCTTCTGCAAAACCTTTTTTAGTGTATTTTTGCAAAATTCGTTCTTAGAGATCCACTACCCAACAAAAGAAATTTGCGGGCAAATTTCAATTCCTTATGCCTATTAAAAATTCCGGAAAGCTCATGATAAGTTAGTGAGGGAATGAGTGAGTTGCTTTTCTTCGAATTGAAAAAATGTTTTTCAACAAACATTATAACAGTTTCTAATTCATATTCTGATTTGGTACATACTTTAAATGCATTGGTGTCAAACTGAAATTTGTGTTTATATTGGGAAATAAATCTCCTCATGTAATTTACTAGTTTATTTACATAGTCAGGTTCCTCTCGGGAGGAAACTGGGTGACAAAAGTATTTGCGGCGATTCGTATTCCACCTATATGGTTCCGCACTAAGAAGAGATAACAGCTCTCGGGGAATGTACTAGGTCTGCAATGGTAAGACACTTATCGGGAAACCCATTAGAAATAAAATAAATTCTATTTCCAGTCAAATGAATTATAAATTTGCTTGTGAAACATTAAAAACCTACCTATGGAATAAATAATTCTACACACAAGTGAAAAATTCCTCCGTTGTACTTATTATTGTCCTACAAGTGTAAAATAATTTTTCTTTATCAACTGCTTTTGATTTATCATTTCTAGTCATAAATGCGAATGATCATAAATTGTACAGGTTATAAGTCGGAAAAAGCTGTACATGATAAAAAAATTTCGAAATTATCTTTTGATTTTGGATAAGTGTAGTCTTGATAAGGGCACAAATGATCAGCAGAGATGGTGTAGTATAAAAAAATCAACAGTCGAAAAACCCATTAGTTTTAACAGCAGAACACACACATATATATACCTCTACTTGTGTACTTTTTCAAACACACACACACACAAGTTAAACTCTAGACAATAATATTAAACCATCTTTTTTATCTAAATAAATGTTTTTTTAAAAATTCAACATCAAAACTCTTTCGCAAAGTACATAATAACAGTATCTTATCTTATTAAAAAGCAACCCTGCCTCTTCAAGAAAATGCATTTAAATCGTTTTAAAAATCGGAGCTGCACTTTTAAACCACTTTCTCCTGACAAGACGTAATTTGTAGTCGAGTCCCCTGAGACAGAAGAGCCGAGCGCGAAGGATTTAGTACCGTCTTTATCCCATGTGGCATTTCTTAGTTAAACTGTTTGCTTCCAGGCTTACGGAGGAGAAAAGGACAAAATTGTCATATTATGAAGAGGTCGGCCCCGAAGAAAGAGCAAATAACGAAAGAGAGAAAATAGAAGAAAATAAAAAAGAAAGGAAGCTCATTTTCCGGCTCCAAAAATAAACCTCTTTCGGTGCGTTGTGTTTAAAAGTAAATTCATTAAAATGAGCTGAAAGGCCGAAATTGAAAAGCCGGTGGGATTTTTCTTCTTTTTTTTCTTACCATTATTTTCTAGCCTTTCTTCTTTACTGCGAACTCCTTCAGGTTTTAAAATGAATTATCTTAGTTGAGGACGTTTTGTGATTACTCGTTATTTCGCCCCCTCTTTTTTTTCGTCTTTTTCCTCTCTTCATTTTAATAGGATCCGTCTTAGCTCTCTGTTGGTTTTGCCAACGTTAATCAATTAGATGTGAGAATGGAACGAAAGAAGACAGATATCACTACAATGATGTTTTTTTTAAATTGAAGTCAAGAGAATTTAAGTTATAAACATGTAACCTTTTCTTAAATGCCTAAATAGGAGGTTAACAAATGATGTTTTTATCAAGTGGCATTGATAACTAAAGGGCTTAAATTATGTATCGAAATCTTTAGGCAGTTATAAAATAAAACTTATTGAGTAGTTTTTATTAAGGATTAGCGAGGGAATTTTACCAAAACACATACACACAACGGCGTTCAAATTATACATTAAATTCTTAAGTAATAAAAGCTTATGTATGTGTTTTATGTTTATAATTTATAACAATGGGTAAATTTATAACAATTTAACTGATTTTTTTCTATGGAATTTGAAAAATATTTACCTTGGATTAAGTATGTTAAGGCTGTTTTCGGTAAAAGTACGAGAGCTCTAACTAAACGCGAAGCACGTTTTCAGACAGAAAAATGACCCAATTTTCATAGAAATTTACAATACTGCAATTCGTACCTCTGTTAACAATACAGCGTTTTTAAAAATTTGTAAATATTACGTGAATACTTTCTTTTTATTTTAATATGTGAAGGCAAAGCCCGTTTAACATTACGGTATAGGATAAAAAAAAATGCGAAACCCATTTTATACTAGAAAAAAATGAACCACCTCGGTTAAAAATGGGAAGTATGATAAAAAAAGGCTGATCTCTAAAGGATATTTACGCCAGAATATCATATTAATTTTCCATTTCTTTTATATCTGAAAAACGTTTCAAATTCGGGTCCTATTCTTTAACATTAACCGAAAGCAATCTTAATTCAAAATATACACACAGATTATATTGTTCAAGTACAGGACAAAATATTAGGAACATATGTGAAACAACGAAAAATTATTATTAGTTAGAGGCTGGGACACCTTTTGAGCTGAATGACAGCTTGCATCCGATTTGGGTTTGACAAATAAAGGTCTTGAAGAAAGTTCATCGGAATTCTCACCCATTCCTCATGCAGGCCTGTCTCGAGTTTATAAAGTGTGTGTGGAGAAGAAAATATAACATGGATTTTATTTTCTAAAAAGCTCCATAAACACTCAATGATGTTCCGATCAGGTGATTGGGGACACCTCCTAAAATGTTCAATTTCATTATCAAGCTTATGCAACTATGTTTGAAAACAACGAAATGTGTGAACAGGAGCGTTGTTGTCTTGGAACACAGGAAGTTTTCAGCAGAAAGGGAATCTGAAACATAAGGTGAAGATGATTGGCGAGAATGCTTCAATAATTGTCGCCTGCGATCATCTCCCTCAAGACAACGAGATGCCAATTCACGGGAAGATACCGCGTTCCGCACCATCATAGAACCCACTCCATGTTTCCCAGTTGGAACTAGGGATGGTGATCTGAGATCGATTAATCGAAAAATCGATTTATCGGCCCAAAAAAATCGATTTTTTAAATCGATATGTAGCACTGAATCGATTCAGTGAATCGATATTTCATCCTAGAAAATCAACATTCGATTTTTTCTGTTTTGGTAAAAACAATAAAATTATTTACATTTAGTTGAATGCACCGGAATGTCAGGGCTTAAACGAAGAATTTAAACACTATATATCGCAGGCAGTTGTGCACCTGAAGTATGATCCTATAATTTACTGCAAGGACAGAAAACTCAGTCTTATCACTCACGTTCACTCAATATCCATGATGTATATGAGTATTGTGGGATCCTTTGTTCCTAGTGTGTGCGCCTTTTTTCGATTGCCGGCCACATCGCAAGTCATGAGCGTGGAACCGCTTGGATCCCAGTAGACTTGACAGATTGTTGTTTTTAAAAATCTTAGATATTAAGAATCGGGAACTATAAGCTATATTATCTATTTTCTAAACTTTTTAATATAATAAACACATTTGGAAAATAAATGTCTTCTTTTATACGTTATACTCTGATATGGTAATAAAATTAATTATAATTGTCGAATTTCCTGAACTAAAAAATTCCCCGATTTTACTGATAAGAGATCGTTTAATATGATATCTTTCTTTTTTTTCATAAAACGGATTTATATTTAAATTGTAAACGCAGACTTAAAAAAAAATCGACTTTTTAGAAATAGATCTTTTAGACCTCGATTTTTTTGGGAATTGAGTCATCAGGTTACGATTCGAATCGATTTAAAAATCGATCTTTTTAAGAAAGAATCGCCATCCCTAGTTGGAACCAGCCAGTCAACATAAAATGCCTCTGCCGGTGTTTGCCAGACGAACAGTTTTCTTTCGGTCTTGAATAATGTAAATAAAGATTCATCAAACCAGATGACTTATTCCCATTGCAGTTGTGTCCAATTTAGGAGGTCTCTGCACTACTGTAGTCTCTTCTTTGCATTCCGTGTCGAAACTAACGGCTTTAGAATAGCTACTCTGAAATGAATGATCGCAACATTCAACTCCCGTTGAATAGTTTTCATAAATGCGTGGCTCTGAAGGTGGATATTCATCTCTAATGTTATGTGCTGTAGTAAATTTTATCGGTTTTGGGAGAATACTCTTCAACCGTCTATCACGGTCCTTCAAACTGAATTCTCTCCCACTGTTGTATTTCGTGGAAGTCACCTTACCCAGGTTTGTGTAGGCGGTCATAACCGTTGACATAGTTGTCCTTGAAACACCCACAAGGTTAGATGTTCTGGACTCAGATGCTCCAGCAAGGCGAGCTCCAATTACCATGTCTCTTTTCATTTAAGAGAGGTCGAGCATAATCACATTTTGCTGGGAATAGAATTTTCTCATTTTAGAACGGTCGAAGGATGACTCCTTTTTAAATGGGTGTTCCTTTTATTTTGTCCTATATCTGTATATACACAGGATAAACATACAAAAAGTATGCAGTACAAACTTTAAGGGTCGAAACAGGACATCGTATCAGTTAATTGTCGCTACCGACACGCAAACACAGAAAATAAGAGATGAAATAAAAACCAAAGCGTTTATTGTTTACTTTTCGGTGACAAGTGCGAAGTTTACAACAACTGTCTTAACAGTTGTGACGGGCTCACGCGTCTTTTCTGTAACATAACCTCTGTGTTCTTTGACGGCCAAGATTAATGGCAAATCTTTTCCAACCCAAATCCAAGAAGTGAAATGAAAGTATAGATACAAATAAGATAGCCTTTAAAAGAACAGAAGTTTTAGTAAGTGGGATGGCAATTTAGAGAAAGTTCTGTTAGGAAAAGGTAGAAGTGTAATTTGACGGCCTACCAAGGAATCACGGATATCCAGCCATTACTACAAGGTGCATACTATTGCACGCGAGCCTAACAGCCTATCTGAAGGTGATTAAAGCGTTGCGTGGAATTCAAGGTAGGACAGATTATTTTAAATCAGTATTCGTAATATTATTAGAATTGAAAGTAGGCGGATAATATAATTATTTAGATAAGTGATCCAATTGCGCGATCTGTTTTAGCTACGGCTACGTGTTTTGGTTATTCTCACTTAATATAAGTTTGTTCAATATATTAGAAATTTAAGTTAAACTCTTAATAATGTCATATTAAGAATTCTAAAATGTCTATTCATTTCGAGAACCCCACACCTCTAATTCACGCTGAAAACCCAAGATATGGTCGACAAAGATCGATTATATCACACAGTGTCGTAGAAGCTATTAACGTATACTTCCAAATATGCCAGATACTCCATGCATACGTGAAGGAGATAAGAATACTCGAGCAACGAGATCCTCATGCGAGTCATCTGAAGATAGTTTCATAAAAACCGGAAGATTGGGAAAGCGAAGGAATTGTCCACAATGCCCAGTTCATCGTTCTCCATAAGAGGCGTTCATATAACTTCGCTCATCAATACTGAAGGCTATAGCAGCATTCACACCAGGGCAGGCAGAGTCGAGCTTTGAGCGTCTAACCAATCAGAGACTTCATTCCGGGTGAGATGAATTCTATGATTGGTTAGACGCTCAACGCTCGACGCTGACAGCCATGGTGTGAACGCAGCTTAATACCTCATCATGATGAAACCTGGTTACAAATGGTGATTAGAGTGCCTTACACATGAGTTCCAATAAAACCTGTAGTAGAAAAAATATATCACTGGCCATTAAGTCGCTTCGATAGTAGTTATGGACCAATCACTCACAGATAATAGCTATTGATACGCATATAGTTGCGTTATGTGCCGATTATTGGTACTCTACACATAGGAATTGTGTTTTTTTTACCTCTTGAGTGCGAAAATCGCCTCATTTATAAATAATACATGATCTGTGAAGTTGAATTATAATGCAGATTGCTTTCAAAGCGTATGCAATCGCTCCCCCGAGACACCATTAAGCTCGTACCATTGTTGGCATATGCAACTTTGAATCGTTGTTGTAAATATTGCACTTATTAACTATACTGTCAATAAATACTTTGTTTTTCCTGTCATCTCTTATTTTCTATGAAATCCCTCGTCCAGCTGAATAGTGCGATTTTAATATTCACTCACTCACTTATTTTCTAGTCGCCCAATCGGTACAGGGGTTAGCGACGCTGACTGCGGTGCCGTAGAGACTGGGTTCAAATCCCGGAGAAGACATGGATGTGTTTGTAAATGTATAGTGCCTTTGAGGCATGGGGGTACTCTAAACAGCCGTCGAGCCGCAAGTCCTTTAGTGTGGTTGGTGGAAGGGGGAAAGAGGTTGGAGCCCCGTGGCCATCCCCAGTGTTTCCTCCCTCTAAATTGGGGTGGAACCGAGCAAATTCGTACTGTCACCTGCATGGTGCTCAAAGCTAAGGCTAACGACAGATGTAAAAATTAAAGCCCTTAGCCGCGATGAATTTCCCTTGCCTCGATCTGACTTCGTCAGGCAGGGGCATTAGTCACAACAACACTTATTTTCTGTTTACGTTTCACCACACTTACACTCATTCATACTATACAATAAATGACCATTACAGTGACCTGTGTTTAACAAATCTTAAACTTTGTATCATGAATTTGAGGTCTCCATAAAAAGCGTTTTTTCATCGGCATCCACACAATAAAGTAATGAGCAACCGACAACAGACCTATCTCGTAATTTGTGAGTAACTCAATGACAAAGGTCACCTGAATTGATACTTCAGTCAAATTTCTACTCAGTGAAGACTTTGAGATCAGGTTCGATTTAGTAGGATTCAGTCAATTTAGTTCAAATATCTTTTAGGTGAAATGGGGACTCCGAATCCCTTATTCAACTCATATAGTGTCGATCACGAAGCTCGTGAACTACACTACTGGGTTACGAGTGGCTTATTTAGCAATACATCGCGGTCAGTTTTTCTCTCATTCATAAACTGATGGATCGCTATATTTCTACTATAAAAAGAATAGTATTAAATATTTGATATAAAGAATAGTATTAAATTTTGTTTATATACTTATACTAAAAAGTAAAAATAAGCGAAAAAATATATCAAAATAGCTATAGCTTATTAATGAAAATTTACATTAATATTTTAAGGCTAATAAGAATCTTAATGTTAATTTAGTTATCAATAAGTATAGTTTTAATTAAAATCGTGGAGATTATTTAAATGTAGATTGAGATTGTGAGAGATTGAGTTTTAAGAAAATCGTATGTGTGGAAAATATATTTTCATCGGATTAGCATTAAGGTTACTTAATAAAATTTATATTTCTGGGTTTTCGAATTTTAGAAGTGGCCGTGGTAGTTGCGGGGTATAGGTATCGGATAGTGGCTTGCCTTGTCACGATTTCGAACCCAGTATCACTAAAGACCCGCCGGGTAGGGCAGTGATGCACGTTAAATCTGTCGAGAGCTGAGACGTCCTCCTATTGGTGTGGTATTTTGGAGAGGGGGTGCCAGCTCAGGTGTCATCCACGTCACTTGACCATGGTTCAAAATTACGTGGTTCGTCGCCAAAAGCCCTCGTGTAGCTGAACAGTGCGATGTTAATATTCAATCAATCAATCGAATTTCAGAAGAGCCTTTTAATTTACTTTAAAGAGCGTAGTGAGATTCAAACAAGGATAAATTAACGCAAAATTTATTAATAGTATTGCATGGTGAAGAATCCCAGTGGCTGAGTGATAAGGCATCGCGCTTTCACACCACAGTCCCAGGTCCCAACCCCGGACTGGGTAAGGTCGACTGATCCCTTCAGTGGGTCGATAAAGGATTACCATGCTTGTTTTAGAAATTTAACACTGGGGGTTTCATCTCAGACTGACCGCCTGATCGGAACATCTGCCCGTGCACCTCAGGGTCAAAGTTCACGTATACTGGTATGGGCAGAGTAGGTCACGGTCCTCATGGGCTGTTGCGCCACTGAGTTAAGTTTATAGCATGATGAAACCTGAAATAAAGGTAACGTTAAAAGTAAGCAATATAAATAAAATTTGAATTATTACCTAAGAAATCGGTGAAATTATATCTAGACAAACACACAAATTGACATAAAATTACATTGAACAGATTTTGCTTCCTATATTTAAATTTGGTTTGAATGAGCTTAGTAAAAGAACAACACGTTACCTTATGCAGAAGGTCTCCCAAACCATTTTTAATACTGGTAAAAATAATAATATTGTTATTGTAATCTTAAAATAACCAACAATGATAGTTAATCAACAAAAATACTCAAATGCTGTAGAATTATTAAAAAATCTTTAACGAGATCTCATGCACATATCCCTTAACAAACCTCTGAGACTACATATTGCTTTCCTTGATTTGAGAGTCTGGCTTTGTAAAGGAATCGTTAAATGTGTAAATAAGTATAACTATATAAATAGAAATGCGTAGTGAATAGAAAGATAAGGATAAGAGAACGATTATGTGTATAGGTACTGAATGTAAACGTGAAAGATAAGAGAGAAGCTCAGTGGTAGATTTTTGAAAGAAAATGAACTCTCAAATTGTATCCGAACAACCGAATATTAACCGAAAACAGCCTTAATATATTTTTTTCAAACAATCTTTTATTTTCGACATATTCTCGCGCCTTTCACATAGGGTCATTATTCCCCCTCCCCCGTCCTAGGTTTTGTCCCAGTTTGAGAAGCGTTGGTATGATACGCATGTACCAAAAAGTGCCATGTATGATTAATTTAAAAGCCCAAATGTCCCAGAGCTAAAAATGTCACTTTTTATCTTTTTGGATATTTTTACCTAACTGAAAATGTCTTTTCCGTTTCTGATTGAAGCCATCATATTTTGTTTGAGTGGAATACATTTTGTGTGTACGTGCTCCCTCCCTCTTGAGCTGTGCCCAATATGTCCCAAGAGGGTCTACTATTAATAAATAAAATCCCGTTCCTATCCACTCTGACAAAATTTTCGAAATGCCAAGGAAATAAAAATTCTTACTTTTATCCATCCGACTCGATGTCAAGACATTGTTTTTATAACATTTTCCGCCTCTATTTTCCATCACGACTCGTCTTGAAGAAGAATCATAAAGTCCATTCCAATGCAGTCCAACGGTCCACTTTTAACATAAATTGATGAGCTCCAAAAGGAAAGAGAAAAAGTTTAAAAGAGGAGATAAAAACAAGAAATATATATCGCTCAACTCCAAGAAAATGCGTTCCTGAATAAAATAAGCTTGAATATAGGTGAACACACAAGGAAGAAAACTCGATGGCCAAAAAGCAGAAGTTCCTGAAAGCTGGATTTATGTATTCCTCCATGTCTGGACACCAAAGCCGAATGGGTGACTTTGTCTCCTTATGCTTCTATAAATTTTAAAATAAACTTGAAAATATGTTGTTAACACAATATTTGTTTTTATTAGCCGGCAATATTTTTTACGTTAAAAGATTTTTATCGTTTCAAAATTTAAGGTTTAATTTTTTCGATGTGTAGTGAAAGCAATATTAAATATATAACACAAAATGACTGATGGTACTTTTAAAACATCAATTATTCTTTTTTAATTTGATGCATGTACTTTTTCATGTGTTTCTTACATATAAATTTCAATTGGCAGTCAGTCTTTTTCATAATTTTTGTTCTGGTTAGTATAATACTTAAAATTATAAGCATTTAAAGAAAGATTTCTTATGTACACATAATATGTAAAGAATATATTGTTATTCGACTTAACATAAATCTAACATCCATTAATTCAAAATATGCTTTATCAGGATTTTGAAAAAGTAATTAAAAAAGTATGCTATATTCAATTTTGTTAGCATTTCTTGCTTAAAATATAATCAAATCATGGCTCAACTAATTGAGCAGCATGCTTTCATAAATTCAAATGGAATAATTGATTTTAAATAATCCAATAGACAAAAGCATCTTTAATTGTTTTCGAATTCATGAAACTGAAGATGTTTATACTCAATTAAAAGCTACATTTACTTTAAATAATAATTAGTGCATTTTATTGAATAATTAATATATGGTTATTCATTAATATAATAATTAATTCATAGTATAATAACTATTTATTAAAACACAGTTCTGAAATACGAGAAAAATATCCCTTGAATTTTTTTCGAAATTCATTAGTACGTACTTTTTTGTAATCTACTATGCTAAAACTAAGCATATTATGTATATATATAAATTTTGTAAGAATGGTACTCCAAAATCTTATTCAATAAGTTCAAATTGTTCTAAGCTCTTAACACTTTCTCTAACTAACCAAATGACATTTTCTGCCATATTATCTGTCACATTATTCTGCCTTCATAACATTTATCTATTTTACTAAAAATATCTTACCTGAATTCTAATCGATGAATTTAGAAAAACGAATCCAAAGTTCAAAAGTTATCAATTGAATTTAAATCTCTCAATCCTTAAGTTTTCATGATTGCAATTTCGAAATCTGTTCAGAGGAACTTTGAAAAAGATAAGATTTCTAGAGTAACATTATATTAGGAAATAAGTGAAACCAGTCACAGCTTTAGCATATATTTTTCAATATATTTCCTTCGTGACGTCTTTAATGTCGTAATTTCAAACATTTTTTTTTTACTTTCACTTCGTTTACGTCACTTAAATCTCTTAACTAATAGATATTTCTATTTATGTTATTATACACTATTTAATAAACATATTACTTATATCTTTTTTATATTAGAGTTCCTCTAAATGTAGTTTACGACCGTCTTTTCGGATCACTTTAATAAAATTGAAAATTTCTGCACTTGCAACTACTCAGGATGAAAAAGCCTGAAGAAAACTCTTAAAAAACCTTATGGAAGTCATGTGTCCTACAGTATTAATAATGTACACAAAGTTTATTTTTTATATTAAAGTATATGAACAAGTATTCCCTATATACCATGACTAATGCGACCAATTATTTTTCCTTGCGGTACCTGCTGATTTTCAGTGAACAATATGAAAATTATTGGTAAGAAAAATATATTTCATCATAGTTTTTTATTTATTAATAAAAAAAATAATGAGTATGTGAAACTAAAATCAATATACACTATTCCATACTTTCGTAATAAAACATTTTTTTAAAAAAAAATAGTTGGTGTCCATTCTCCAAATATAAAAAAAAAATTCTTTGCAGGAGATTTTGTAAAATTTATTTTGATTTACAATACTGTTTGAATTAATTGGGATAAATGGGAGAAAACTATTTTTTCTATAACCTTAGTTTTTAATCATTACATATCTTAAGGTATCCGACTACGTTTGGAATCGTGATTTTGCAGAAGCTTATAAACGGATAATATTTATGATATTTAGTGTTTTTTATATTAGAAAATGTATATAAAATTGTTTTAAGAATATTATTGCAATAAAAAATTAATTAAGTGCAAAATTTTGACAAAAAATGAACATAAAATAACCAATTTTCAAAATATTCTCCTTTTGTGAAAAATGCTTCCATTATAATAATATTTTGCCTGTATATAGCTCAGACCTCTCTACAGAGGTTCTTAGAAGTGGGTTTATGCATGTTTTACGACAACAGAGGGGAGAAATTTTAAGAAAAAAACGCTGATAATTATTTCAATGGGTTGTAACTCTGAAAATAATGTGAATTTTTTTTTAAAAAAAATAGTTCAGACTCTCTGGAGAAGTCTTTACTTTACATAAGCACACACACACACAAAATATTATTATTTTAGAAGCATTTTTTATAAAAGGAGAACACTTTGAAAAAATGTTATTTTAAGTTACTTTTTGCCAAAATATTATATTTAAATAATGTTTTTTGTCAAAATGTCCTTAAAACAATTTTATACATATATTCTAATCTAAGTGACACTAAATATCATGAAAATTATTCATTTATGCGATTTTTTAAAATCATGGTTCCGAACGTTGTCGGACACCTTAAGTAAACTGAAAAAAAATCTCCTTATTATATAGTAAGAAGTATGTCCTCTTTTAACTGAAATGACCTCTTGAACACGCTTTGATATTGACTCCTCTAGTGCAGCGAACATGTTTTTGACTTGACTATCGAGGAACTACACTTGTGCAACAATCTTTATCATTTGTTTTTTTGTTGTGCAATTCATCTTAGCTAAACGATTCTTGATAATATACCATAAGTTCTCAATAGGAGTTTGGTGTGGTGAATTACCAGGCCAATCACGCACTTGTATTTTATTTTCCCGCATAAAAGTCTGGCCTAATTTCGAATTGTGACAGAGCCAAATCATGTTGTAAAGTTAAGTTAAATGTTTCTATGAATTGAGCAATACTACTTTCTTTTGTTAATATGTATATGTATTTGACAGAATTCAACACGCATTTAAGAGGAACTAAGCTTCCAAGTGCCCCATTTGTTAAGAAAAACCCCAAAATATCTCTTTAGAAAGGTATTTTACAGTTTGTTGGAAATAATCTGGTAGAAGAGTTTCATCTTCGTCTTTGCACTTTATTTGCATCCCTGCACAAATAAATGTGGTTCACCACTGAAAACTACATTCTTTCAGTCGTTAACAGTTCAAGATCGGCATTTCTTGGCCCAACCTAAACGCTTTTCTATTATTTTTTAGTTGGAAATTGTTTTTTCCTTTGGGCTTCTTGCCTTATCACCAACTCCCAGAAGTTTTATGTACAATTGAGGAACTCACTTTAACACCATAATGCAATAAATCCTTTCGAATGTCTATGCTTGTCTTTCTTGGATTTATTTTGCTATTATTTATTAGGATTTTATCAGTTCTTAGAGTAGTTTTTCGTTTGAGCCTGCATATTCCGTTTCTTTTCGGATAAACTATTCCAGAGCCTTGAAATGTTCTTAAAATTCTTCAATCACTTGATTTGCCCACATCAACTGTCGTAGCTATATTTCTCACAGTCATAGAAGGATGTTCATTAAGATTGATTATTTTAAAAAGCTTCCTCGGAGTTTTATTTATCTTTGAATAAGCAAAAGTAACAAATGTCACACAGAACGCAAAATTATAGCCATCAGATGTCCTACTGAAATGTTCACAACTGAATTACTGATACATTAAAATCAGTGAAACGAGTAAATTATAGTCGAAGTCTATCCGTCACACTACCTTTAGTCAGATATAACCGATTTGGAGCGGTTCGAGAAATCATTGGTAATCAAATACTAACTCAGACAAGAAAAAATATGTTTGTCCTAATTAATTCGAACAGTGTAGTAATTGCTTAAATTAATTAGCGGGCTTCTGATCAACTTGCATGCGTGAAAGACGTACTACGTAAGCTAAAATCGCCGAGCTGTTACCATCGAACTTTTTCTCCTCTTTTTTAAAAAAAAATCGTTACAATGGATTGCTTAGTAAAATTATCGTTGATTGTTTTTGATTGGGAAGTTTTAACTAATACAACAGAACAGGCAACCTAAAAACATGATAATCTCGTTTAAAATGGTAAGCCTGGTTCACGTTAATTATAATGAATATTTAGCTTTTAATAGATGATAAATTCGTATGTGTATCATACAATTAATTTTATAGTTTCTTACTGATTGATTGTCATAAATATTTTAGTTCATATAGTTCCTCAAGTTATAGTTAGACAAAATACTAATAGGTGATTCCTCAGCCAAAAGTTTTTCAGAGAAATGCTAGTGTTGCTATTATTATGTAGGAATCACAATACCTAGAAATAATTGGAAGCTTCGCAATCTAGTTTGAAACCGAATTCCACTCGAAAGTTCTATGAGAAATTATGGAAACTTATGCACGAGATCAAGCTAAACTTTTAAATTATTTCATAGTATTGTTCGAAAAATACGGTTGGTTCAAAATTAGTGTGACCAATTTTTAAGGCTTATAGCCATGAATGGTAAATTTTTATCGCTCTTCTGCCAATTATGATTTAAAAATGAAACACTTAAATTACCAGTCTATTTTTATTAATGGGAGTAAATTATTGCTCCGAAATAGATCCTGAGACCCGGAACAAAATTTTAAGTCTTTTGAAGCATGTGTTTGTTCAAATTCTGTTATAAATAAATAACTGAAAAATCAAAAAAGACATTTTTCTAATGTCTTTGAATTAACTTTGAAATGAAATAAAATTTGCCTCGCAATCAAAAGCTCCAGCGAAAAAATGTGGACGAGTGAGTGAGTGAATATTAAAGTCTCACTGTTCAGCTACACGAGGGCTTTTGGCGACGGACCTCGTAATTTTGAACCATGGTCAAGTGACACCTGAGCACCTGAATCAATCGGTTAGATAGAAAGATTCACCAGTTTATGTATCATCTTATTGAGGCCTATTATTTGAAATTACGATGCCCCTTTGAAAAGCCATTAACTAAAATCAATTTCTGATTATTTAAACTTTATATATAGATCAGTGCTTCTCAAACTTTCCATATCTGCGACCCAATATTCAATCATAATTTTCATCGGACCCCCTTCCATACAATAACAATGCATTGAATTCAATAACACTAGACTTTGACACTTTAAGTACAATACGACTTTAACCTATGAAGTACCACCGACACATATAAACGTCTTGCTCAACCAAAACGTTGATTGTCTTGGACGTATATATACGTCTTTGCGAAGTACGTTCTTTTCTGAGCATCCATAAAATTATTCCGAAAGCTTTGGCTTGCAATAAAAGGACCTTGACAATATTTGTGCAGGATTTACTTATTTCTGAGGATTTTTGTTTATTTATTCCTTTTCTCAACCTTCCCCCTCAATACATAACATACACTTGCCTGCGTGGAAAACGGTGGCATTGAGGAGCGAATCGAGTAACTTTTTATCGGCAATTAAGGAATTTCTTATAAACCATATAAATTATCAAGATAAATGTTGATTTTTGAATATAATTTTTTATATATAACAAGCTCATGGGATCACTAGTAATTATTAAACTTGTTTTTATAGTATTCTTAAATTAATTATAAAATACATTTTTTGCAATACTGATACATTTTACATCAGGGCAAATGTGTACTTTATTTTTTTTATTATGTAAGAATGTATTTTATTTGTTTACTTTCAGTAAATTAATAATTGTTTAAAAATAATTTTTAGCTTACGATTTTTCAATATGCTCACGCCCCTCTAGTGGGCGCGCCCAACAGTTTGAAAAACGCTGCTTTAGACTATCAGATTGTTCAAATTTCCATTTATTTGTACTTCGGTCCAAATTTACAGAAATCGTTGATAGTATTTCTAATTTCTCTTTGGATAATTTTTATATTTTGCATAATAATCAATGATTTTAAGCATCGAGTTCTTGTCCAGAAAATTTTATTATCAGCTTCATAACGATTATCAATTTCAAAGCCTGATTCACATTTTTTCCCTTCTGTGACATGCTTCTCTCTATATACGTATCAAGTGATAAGAAAAGATACCAAAATATTGATACATCGACAAACGTATTATCTATTTATGTCGAGGTCTTCTGAGATTAAACTTTAATATGTAACTAACTATATCCAGAAAGAAAAGTAATAGTTGAAATAAGTTTTCTTTTTTATTTTACTTTAAATTTATTCTAAATATAAGTATGCTCATAAAAACGAGCATATCCCCTTTAGGACCAGCGGAAAGAGAAAGAAGCGCTTCCCCAGACCCGTACGTTCGGTCAGGACACGAACGCTCGGGACCGGGCGAAT
Organism: Trichonephila inaurata madagascariensis; assembly: GCA_019973955.1. Classification (NCBI taxonomy): domain Eukaryota; kingdom Metazoa; phylum Arthropoda; class Arachnida; order Araneae; family Nephilidae; genus Trichonephila; species Trichonephila inaurata. The sequence continues at coordinate 79,372 of BMAV01007820.1, forward strand.
TTCCCTGCTAAGCCTATATATATGAAATAGATATTGAAGTAGTGTTGGCCGGAGTGGAAGATTATCAATTTTGATTTAGTAATGACGTTTTCAGAATAGCTTTACCTCCTTTATTATGAGCACACATCAGCAGATTAAAACACAATTACGTTCTATTTTCACATTGAATAGACAGCGGCATTTTGGAGGGCACAACACAAAGACAAAAAAGCAGCAAGTATTTTCAATCTTACATGATGGCGGCAAGCAGAGAAAGAGCGCGATTACATCAGATTTTATGTTTATATACACACAGTGCACGAGCGCGTGATTATTACGTAATAGTAGTTCTGATTGGCTAAAATGCGCGGGATACGGAAATCGGTTTAGCCGATTACGATTAAGATTACAATGTTTATTTTTAAACCTAAGAATTAAAGATTATTTATAGATCATTAAAGAGTTAATTAAATGTATGTCAGAGGGAATTATTACATATATATATATATATAATTTTATTTAAAAATTCATATAAAGTTTTAAATGCAATCAAATATACGCTAAAAATCACAATTTACTATCATTGATAATATCTGAACATAGAGTACAAAAGTTTTCGCTATATTTAAAAAACCATTGCGTATTTTAAAGAAAATGTTTTCATTTTAGTAAAAAAAAAATTGCATACACTTTAAAAAAAAATTGACAAAAATCCCATACATTTGCATACGAATACAGAAAATATTAGAAAACTAAACCAACTTATTTAAAATATATACAGAAATCCAAACAGCAATAGATCACGAACCATTAAATATCCGATTCTCTCGAAAAACCTAAACATGTGCATTTGCTTTATGCATAAATATCTCGGATCTAATTAAAAAAAAACACGAAGCCGAAAACACATATTGAAGTTCAAAATTTTATAAAAAACATTATTAAAAAAAACTGTTTTTCAACCGCCATCTAATGCTTGTAAAAATTAATATAAAAACGTTCCTATCTGATCACACCGGTGTGATCATGGGCCTACGAACCGGGAAAGCTCAATCACATACATGATACCGTGGGCCGTGGAGGGAGAAACGCGTGATCACATATATGGGATCTATGGTCCTGAACGGGATATATTGGAATGATAGAATAGAAAGTGAATGATAGAATTTAATGTTTTGATAGCATACACACAAAAAAAAATTTCATAATAATATAAAAACAAGTTTATGATGTTAGTATAAAGCACATTGTTAAAAATGTGTTTGCTTTTATAATTGTCATGAATTCTTCTTTAAGAGCAATAATATTTAGTCGAGTTTCTTTCGTAGCGAAGCAAAAAAGCTGTAATAAATTATTCTAAATGTTTCCCAAGACGTTTGATCATGCCTCTTGTTTACAAGGTTATCGTTTATAATACTTTGTAATGGTTTTCATTGAATTTTTATGAAACAAATACAGGAGTCGTTATAAACGTTTCACCGGTGACTTAGTTTAACAGGAAACTAATTGCTGGATACCTAGAATAATTTCTTTGAACTTCCTGGAAAAAATTTAAACTTTGCTGCTTTTAGGGGTATTTGTTTTGATTCGCACGTGTGTTAGCTAACATACATTATTTTAGTGAGCACTAGATGTTTGTAATATCAAGTTGTAAAACTCAATCTGTAATCTAATCTTCATATCTTCCAATTTTACTAGTAATATCTTAAAATGGGATTTTTTTTTTGCATGTGCAATATAATAACTTGTACTTATCTCTCAAAAGAAATATAGTAAGAAACTTGCAATATCAAAGTGAATTTCTAATTCTTCTTATTATAAAATTAAACATGTTTAATATTAATATATTAATAGCAACTTCTGAACTCAAATCTAAACTCCTTGTCTTTTACAAAATGATAATAACGTTTTGATACTGTTTGATACAAACTATATATTACTTTTTCCTTATTATATTTTTCTTAGTTCTTGTATCATTCATTCACAAAGCTTTCTTTCAATAATATAAATATTAAAATACCCGGATTTGATAGTCAAAGAAATAATTTTTCCATAAATATTGAAAATAGCATAAATGCGGCGGGATGCCAACAGTAAAATTGACGTCGATAATACTCAAGAGAAAGAAATAAAACTTTAATCCATAACAAACAAATATTTATTATGATTAACATAGGTAAATAGCAATAACAATTTAACAATGAATTTAAGAGTAAAGTAAAATTACACAAAGAGGCCCTTAAATGCAAAAGAACACTTTCTACGTCCGGACGACTGGGTGAGTACGTCCGTTCAGGATGAGGAAACTCGAAGTGTTAAGTTGTAAGGGGTGCGACAAAAGTGACAATAGCGGGGGTGTACAAGGTACCAACAAATACGTTTCTATGTAATACATTTTCCTGTTTTCTGATATCCTGTAATGCATATTACCTTTCACTTACACAAAAGCATCAATTAGACAGATTTCAGTAATAAGCAATTATACCTAAAACGTGCGCTCGCACTTTTAACACTTAAAATAAAATTGAAATTTATGGGTATGCGTTTTACGCCGGATATAAAAATAATAGTTTTAAAATATATATAAAACAAGTAATATAAAAAAATTAAGTCAATTCTACTTAGGTCACCAAAGAAAATTTTTTATATTTTAGTAACTCTTTATTAAGTAATTAAAATTTATAAATATGTATATTCATATGATAGAATTCAATATTATGTGGCAAAATAGAAAGCTATTTCCCTCGCAATTTTCTATTTTCCTTTCTATATATGGTATTGGACTGTTGTTTTTGTTTGTGTGTGTTACTATTTATTCATTTATTAAGTTTAATTATTCCAATAAAATTGTATAGTGAAAAGAAATTACACTCTCAGAAATTAGACTATCCAAAGTGGGATTCGAACCCACGACCTTTGGAATAGAAGTCCAACGCCCAATCCATTGCGCTACAGGGACACAATGAGCAATTTTCCTTTTTATATATGTTTTTGCATTATTATTTTTGTTACCAATTATTCATTAGTTAATGAATTAATATTTGAAAAAACAGTATTAGCTTGAAATGTATTTGAACATGTGTGGATAAATAAAAAGTATTTTATTAACAATTGAAAGTTGGAACAAGATATATATGTATATATTAAAATATATATAAATCAATTAAAAAATTGAAATTATATGAATTTTGTAATACTAAATCTCATTTCAAAATATCAATGAGTGAATATAGAAAGTAAAATGCCAACGTTTTCAAACAAAATTAAAAATTTTATAAAAAAAAAATTTATAAAATATCCAAAAACAACCTCGGACTTAGAATCGATAAGTGGGGTTAAACTAGTTTGATGGCGCCAATCTTCCCCCTGTTGCAACTTGTACGTTAATCGGGAAATATCCAATTCTCAAACATTTAAAATTTAAAAAGTTAATGCTAATTAAACTATTCGCCATCGCATTCTGAAAGATATCATAACATTAAAAGTTAAAATTCTAAAATAATTACGTGCACAATATAATTGAACCATCGAACACCAAAGATGATGCACCCATCTTTAAAATAGTTGTATAGAAAGTAAAATTTTTAAAAAATCCTAAAGTTAAAATTTAAAAAACAGGTATATTCACAATGAATGGGTAAATCATCAAAAATCCTACCAAAGAGCGAATCCTATCAATATATATATATATTAATAGGATGCTCCGTATATATATATATATATATGAGAGGAAAAAAAGAAATCCGACTTTTACATATATCGAAATACAGTTTATTTAAAAGAAATGACATACCTTCTGGACTTACGAGTTGTAGATCTAGAATTATATTATTTTTTCAAAGGCCTACAAAACATAACATTAATGCATACATACATTTCAGGTTCCTTTATAAAAGGAGGGTGCAAGTTATACGGTAAATATACCTCATAATTACAAAAATATGTAGCTTCAAAGTATAGGTGCGCGCTATAAACCGGATTTTACGGTATATGCTGTCATGAAGGATGCGTTTTGACAATTTATGATTTACTCTTTAACAAAAGTCAGATAGTTAAAGACTATGATTCTTAACATTCTCCAGATAAGGTTGGATGGTAATTTATATATACAAAGAAATTTACTAAAGAACACATTTGAATTCAGAGATTCGCATAATCGTGCAAAATACTTTCCACAAAGTCTTAAAAAAAATGGCTTTTTAGACATCTCTTAAAATTATAATCATTTATCTATTAGCAATGAAAAATTATGGTTATTTCAGAAAACACCAAGGATATTCAAAAAATAATAAATAAATAAAATTAAGTATTTTAAAAATTATGTCGTTAAACTGGGAAGTCGCTATTCAGGGTATAACCTGACTAACATAATCCGAGCCACTCAACATCACATGAAATGCATTAGCAGCGTTTTTTGTTTTAAATTTAACTTCTAAAATAATCATATGATAAATACTTACAAAAATCATATTTGTTAAAAGAAAAAAACAGACTTACGCAGACTGAGTATTGCTGGACTAAAGAGACAGCATCTATTGCGAAGAATTGATAAAACAGCTTTTCAAGCCTATTTTGCGATTTTTTATCAGCTATTGATGGGTGTAAAAATATTTTAAAGTCCAGAGAAAAACTTTTCTGATAATATTAACTTTGTCAGAGTTGAAAAAAACTAAACAGAAACAAGGATTAATCAGAATTTTTTTATTCATGTAAGGCACTAAAAAGGAACAGGACCCTACTTTTTAATGGAAATAGCACTTTGTGATAATACACGCTGGCAACCGTAACCCCAAAGGGGCTTATATAACATGAAATTTGCAAAATGCTTAGGGGAGGTGATATGCAAATGATTAAATTTCAGCCAGACACATTAACGCCGCCTGGCGCACCCAAAGGCATTTAAGGGGAGATTTCGACATTTCAAGTTCGGAATTGTTTTTTTTTTGGGTTTTTTTTCAAAACGATCAGTTATTTTCCGGGAAAAGCAGCAGTTTTGATCAAGTACCCGAGTCGACAGAGGAAGGATGGCCTACCGAGATTGTGGATTACTTTCGGGAAAATCGGTACGTTTGGACAAAACCCAAAAAAATGAAAGCGGATAGTGCCCCGGTTATGGGGGGGTAAAAGGACCGACGTGGTCGATCGATCCACTCATACCATTCACATGAGGAAGGAAATTTTTTTAAATGGCAGTAGGACCTTTCAGCACATAAAAAAAACCATAGACAGCACTTGATTCTGAAGGCATCATTCGTCCGCGTACCATTCACCCCGTTTGCAGGAGTGGGGGTCCGGCGTCCGTTGGGTCTACCCTTGACGCAGAACCCAGACGTCCCGCCGCCAATGATGCATGAAAAAGGATTTGGGTGGCAGAATGAAGTAGTTTTTTCTGACGAGTCCCCGCATCTGTCTGCAACACCACGATGGTCGGTTTTTGGTCCGGGAGACACCATAGAAAAAAGGTGAACAGTTTTTGCTATGCACCACCACACTGGCCCCGCCCCGGATTTTTTATGGGGCGGTATTGATACCACCTTCCCGCACTTCTAGAAGCATTGGGGGTTACTTTAAACAGCCAGAGCTACACCCCGAGGTTTTGGGAGCCAGTTGCCCTTTCCCTTTACCTTCGGGGCCACAGCCATATTTTCAATAGGATAATGCCCCGCCCACACGGGCGATTATCCAATGTTTCTTCCTTACCAAAATTAAATTTGGGTTTTTCCCCGGCCGTCTCCCCTTTTTGGATCTTTCGCCGTGGGAAAATGTGGCCCCTTTGGTTTGGGCTCAATGTTTGGGACCCAGATTTCCCCCCAGCTGCCACACCAGATCAACTTTGGCAACTTTAGAAACTTTTTTGGTCTGCTGTACCCCAAGAAAACATCCAAGATCTTTGGAATCCAAGGGCGAGGCGGGGGGCCAGCGGTGATCTCTAACAATGGTGGTTTACTCGGGCCACTGATTCGGGGCAGGAACCACCCCCTTTAAGGGAAGCCTGAAAATTTAAATCATTTAGGGCTTGGTAAACATGTTATCTAAAAAATAAATTTTGTTGTCCCTTTTCTTCTTTTTCCCTTTGGTGTTGCATTTACGGGGCCAGCAGTGTCCCAAAACCATTTTTGGGCCCCAAAGAAATCTTTTTTTTTGAAGAGAACTCTTAGAATTTTTTACTATGAAATTTTTTCCCTGCAGTCCAAATAATACATAAATAAAATTCAATGAGGTTAAGGTTGTTTTTTTTTTTTTTTGTGAAGAAGAAGATAACGAAGTTTAGAAAGAGCAATGACCTTTTAAGTCACATTGAACAGCACTTGACATGAAAATAATCCGTGTACTTGGAAAGAAAAAGAAATGAATTACAGTTTTAAAAAAAATACAAAAAAACTTCTTTTTTGTTAATTGCCCCCAAATTGGGAACTTTTAAACCTTTTGTCATCAAATCTGGGGGAAAGGGGGTTTGGGGAAATTTGTCGCCGTAGCGGAATGAGATCTGGGAAAAAGGGGTATCGTTACATGATGATCCTGACGGGACAAAGGAAAAAAAATTTTAAAAAAAAAGTTTTCCAACTGACCCGGAGAAGTGAGAAAAAAATTTTGGGAAATTTAAACTTTACCTTTTTTAATTTGGGGAAATATTGGTTCCAAAAATTTCCTTCCCCAAGTAAATTTTTAAAAGGATGTTAATAAAAAAGGACCAATTTATCAAAGAAATTTATTTTTCAATTCCTACTATTACCTTACACTCTCTCTATATTTATTTACTTATTTATCTTGGTGGAATTTTCAATCGTTAATAAAATACTTTTTAAAAAAGCACCAATTGAGTTTAAAATTTTACTACATGGTTTTTTTTGAAACAAAATAATTTAGTTATAATTTAAAAAAAAATTTGATTAAAACCCCATTATATATAAAGAAACGTTGGCCCTTTTGGGACTTTTTCAAAACTTGAAAAGGTTTTTAAAGTTCGTTGAACGGAAATTTTATGTAACGATTGTTCGATGAAATACGATACTTTAAAGATAATTAAAAAATTATTCCCACTTAATGTTGTGTTTCGTCATCGTATATGCATATTATTCTAATTGTAACTATTTAATAAAAAGTAGCTAAAAAAAAAATTTTTCGTTGATCTAAGTGGGAATTGACAAAAAATTTTTTTATTGAAAAACTGAATTTTAAAAATTTTATATGGTAAATTAAATGCATCATGCAACACTAATATATGTAAGAAAGTAAGTCAAAAAGTAAAACGTTTACAACACCGTTTAATTTAGCCCCGATTAGTGGGCCCAACATTTCTAACACTTCTAACATTTATGTCACCTTCCTGTATGTTAGGGAGCAGACTGTTCAACATGTCAGCCTCTTGCATTTTGTCCCAAAGGGGGAAACGAGGGTAGTGGTTTGTTTTTTGTTTGCGGAAGTTGGGATACCTGTGCTCTGAATACTAGCCTCCCTTTCCCTCAAACCCCTAAAGACTTCCATTGTCCCAGTGGGTTTACGCGATGGACCCCCCAATCTTCATTGCCACTTTTTAAACCCCCGATCACTGCGCCTGTACACCCCCCAACAAGAAAAACCTCCCAGGGTTCTAAAAGAATGCGCAGAACCCTTTTTCGTAGCGCAAAATTTTTTTGGGCATTAACCCGCCTGATTCAATCCTTCTTCTGAACGATTGAAATGTTGAGCTTTAAAAAATTTATCTGGGGCTAGAACTTCTGAGAAATTGAGCATATGATACAGTTTGTTTTGAAGCTTGGGAAAAAGATTAAAAATATTATTTTTCTACTTTCTATAATCATTATCTCATTTAAATTTAAAATATTTATTACTGGTATATACGTTTTATATACTAGTTTATGAAAAAAAAATAAAATTATGTGTTTTAAAAAGAAAAAATTTTTTATGTTTTGTTTAAATTAAGTTAGTCTCTTTTTATAAAAAAATTTTTTAATTTTATTTGTATAATACAAAAAAAAATCTTGTACTTTATAAATATTATCAAAAGACTTAATTTTATTTTTAAAAAACACGTGTTAAAAGTTTGGGTTGTTCTCAACCCACGAGAACGAGGTAGAAAAAAGGCGCGAGGGCCGGGGTTAAAAAATTCTTCCTTTTTAAGCACTCTATCCATTCAGATCTTTCTTCGAGATAAACAGGTGTCACCATATGCGCTTGATCGAGAAAGGGCAGGATAAATTGCAGACAAAAAATGAAAACTGTCCTCCTTTCCCCCTTGGGGGAGACTACAATGAAGCTGCCTATTGAACGGCCCTAAACCCCGGATTCAAGAAAAGACGAGGACAAGTTTAAAGGGTACCCACACCTCTAACGCTGGGAATACACGTTCCTTTTGGAGAAAGAAATTTAAAAGGTCCCTTTTCTTTTTTATTCTCCCAATTCCTTTTTGGGGAATAATTCCTTTTTTAAATTTTATCTAAACAACTTTTTTTAAATTTTTGGTCCTGGTTCGAACTCGCGTGTAAATAAATTGCCCCACCTAACGGGAGTCTACCGAATGATATTTTTCCACCAATAGCAAGCTCCATCTATGGAAGCCTTGATTTTGTAGTTTTCGTTTACCTCTTGATATAAAAAAAAAAAACCCCAGATACTCCAGAAATGCTCTTTGTCTTTGTCTTCATTATTTTCTAACCAGCTTCAACTCATATGTCCTATTTGTGCTTTATGTCGTCTATTTCTGTGGTTATATGTGTTTAATGTACAATAAACAGGATTACTTGCAAGAAGATGATTCAGCATCCATTCAAAATCTTCTAGTCTCGACCAAATGATCATATAAATCAATTGTTAAGTACAAAGAAATCCTTACACTATATTTTTATCGATTTTTCGAAATTTACGTCCAGAAACCCAGATTTCTTTTAAAAAGGTATACTAAGATTTTTGAAAAATTTTTATGAGTTCAATTAAAGTTTATTTTTGATTTTTAAAAAAAATATATTTAATTATGATAAAAAAACATAGAAATAATTTTTTGAGGTGTTTTACATTACTAACCTATTATCTATTTAGAAATATATGCATAAAATTTTATATAAAATGCAACGATGAAAAATTTAAGAATTAAAAATCTATTGAAGACAAAATAAATGCATTAAGGTATCCGACTACGTTCGGAACCATGATTTTAAAAAAGCGCATTAATGTATAATTTTCATGATATTTAGTGTCACTTAGATTAGAATACATGAAAAAAATTGTTTTAAGGACATTATGAAAAAAAAATTATTTAAATAAATTTTTTGGGCAAAAATTACCAGAAAAACCCTTTTTTTCCAAATTTTTCTTTTTGAAAAAATGCTTCTTTTGGGATTAATTTTTTGTTGTATATAGCTCAGACCTCAGTACAGAAGCCCCAACCTATGATTTTTAAAAAAAATTCAAATTATTTTCAGAGTTAAAAACCATTTGAAATAATTATAATAGTATTTTTAAAATTTCTCCCTTCTGTTTTCAAAAACATGGATAAACCGACTTCCAAGTTATGCTTTTCCCAAAATTCTAGTTGACCCTTTGGTACAGAGGTTGATGAATACAGGCAAAATATTAATAAAAATAGAAGCTTTTTTTTAAAAAAGGAAAACTTTTGGGAAAAAAAGTTTTCAAAGGTTAATTTTTTGCCAAAATATTTATTTAAAAATTTTTTTTGGTCATAATGTTTTTAAAAACCCAAATTTTATACATGTATTATAATCTAAGTGACACTAAATATCATAAATATTACCATTTTTCACGCTTTTTTTAAAATCCGGTCCCGAGTCGGTAAAAAGTGTATTTCTTAAAAATTTTCTCAAATAAAAAATCAATTTAAACACCTTCTTTATTTTTTATGCAATTATGTTCTTATTTAATTTTGACATGTTTGTTAAGTACATTGAATATATACGTATCGTTTTTACTTTAAAAAGAAAATTTTGTTAAAAAATTTAAAAAAAGAATCTTAAAACGAATTTATTGTGATTCTATAAAGAACTTTATGCATTAGCATAAATATAAAAAAGAAAATGCTTTTGTAAATTTCTAAAAGGACAAACTAATCAAGATATCACATCAAAAATTATAGTTTTATTCTTGCTTTTATGAAATAACTATGAGGATGGATCAATCTCAAATTCGTGCTCGAAATGCTGAATTTTTTTGTTTTTTCTTAGTTTGTCGGGTCCCGGGGGCAAAAAAGGAGCGTGCAAACCCGGGGGTAAAGGTTTAATTCAATCCCCGGCCGGAATTGATAGATTTTCTGTATGCGAACCTCGTAAGCTCGCATGGCATATGATTATGTGGCATGTAAAAGAGAGATTCCTTTAGTATCAATTCGACTCTGGCACTCTCAGCAAAAAAAAAATCATGGCAATATTTAGCCTCCGAAGAAAGCTTGAACTGAATAAATTTAAGAGTAAAAAATTTAGTAGTGGGAGCCGCCACTAGATGGAGCAACCAATGAAATTGCACACACATTTTGGGGACTTGCTGTTATATATATATATATATATATACATAAGAAAAAACTTTTGAGAAGGTTAAGCTTTTTTTCCCTTTGCTTATAAAGCTATATTGAAATTTTCTGGTGTTAAGAAACATTATTTCTTTTCAGAATTTTAAAGTACAGTAAAAAATAAAAAAATGTTGGGAAACCAAACTTTTAAAAAGTAAACAAAAATTACAGTCTATAATTATTTAGGTAAATCAATAGATTGTAAAAATTATATGAAATCATTTCATAATCGATGCAACTCCTTTTAGGGTAAACCATGCTGAAAATAATGTCTTTGACTTTTGTAAATACTCCTGCAAGTATTTATTTATTTATTTTTCTTTATGAATTATTCCTAACTCAATTAAATATTTATGCAAACTAATATATTTAATTATAAAATAATTAAATAATAAATAGAATGACAATTTTCTCTCTATGTCTCTCTTAATAATTAAAATTATAAATACATAATATTTTAATGAAAATTGTCAAAAAGATGAGAATAAAAATTATTTATCAAATACAAATTTCTTTCATTGCATTCCGTGCAAATTCATTATTTTAGTTTGCAGACGATATTTTATTTCTTTATTTAATGTACGTTAAAATTATTTTAAATTCGCAAGAACACAAATCCTTTATTTTCTTAGGGTTAATATAATAATTCTATTTTAATAAGTAGAACTTAAACACTTTGTACGAATACTGACGCGTGAAATCTGTTGTAAAATTGAGACAATAACTCAATTATTCGCGATTGAGTTAGTATATTTTTTTGGTTTTTTCATTTCAGATTTTTCAACATTTATTAGAATTGTTCCATTTTTTTTTTACCTTCAACAACTTAATTTTTTATTTGAAATTATTTGTTTCATAGTTAGAAAGAGATCTTTCTCTTTTACTACCTAAAATGGGCTTTTTACAAACAGCATAATTTTATTGAAGAAATTTTTACATTAAAATACATTAGCTTTTCTAATTGGTCCTCAAATTACTTTTTTATTTCATTGCAGAAGAAAATATCACGAAATCTTGAACAAATATTTATATTAAATATTATTACTAATATATATAATAATTAAAAAATAATTTCTTTTTAACACACTTTTATAAGCTTCACTTCTATGTAATGGAATCTTTGAATTCGATTTTTACCCGATTTAAAGGGTCAGATTAATTCGAAATTTTACACACTTGTCAAGGATCGATGACAATATAATAATTTCATAATTTTGTTCTATTGTCCTGATCAGGAATTATGATTTCCAGATTTGGCTACTAATTCATTATACCATTTCTAGATTTGGCTACTAATTCCAGAAACTATTTCGAGATTTGGTGGCTAATTCCAGATTCCATTTCCTGATTTGACGACTAAAATATTAATTTACAACTCTAAAAACGAGAAAATGTGCGTCAGCAATTTCTTACCATAATATAAACAATTGTCCAGTTTTTTTTTTCCGAAAGGGGAGACTCGTACATCTGCTAAACTCGAACATAAAGTTTGTTTTCTAATTTCTCTTTTCGGATCTGTGGAATGAAACAGCATTCATTGCTTCATTTTATCAAAACAGAAGAGGATTGATTCAGAGGTCACCGTATTAATGTAAGTTTCAGGAAGCATTTTGAGCTATTTTTAAAAAGAAATTTCTTTTAAAAATTTTCCTTTTTCAAACCCTTTAAGCCGAAGAATCGTCTTAAATTATTTTAAAACAATTTTTAATTATTTTTTTCCCAATTAGGGGTTATATAATTAATAAAACCGGAAGAATTTAAATTTGAAAATAAAATAATTCGGGTCTTAAAGGGGATAAATATTTCAAACTTAAACTTTCAAATTTCCTTTTCGTTTTGATTTTTAACCAACCGATGACGACTAAAAAATATATTCAATTCTAAAAAAAACGCATTTAAATTTAATTATAATGAATAAAGGGGGAAGTTTAAAAACCCAAAAAAGTTGTTTTTATTTGTTTAAATAAAAAATGAAAAAAAAAAAATCCCAAGGCGAATGAATGAATTTTGTTTATTATTAACCCCTCTAAAAATAACCCCCATAGAGGCTGGTTGGGGGGGTTTTTTTTTAACGGGGTTAATGGGGATACCCCCAAAATTTTTCCCATTTTGAAATACCAACACCCCTAAGATGGACCCACATTTTTAAATTTAAACATGCCTTTATACAGGGGGTTTAAAAACCGTTAAAAAATTTTATTAAAAATGTTAATAATTATTTCGAGCTTAAAAAATAAAATTTTTTCTTTTTTACGGAGTTAAGTTTTTAAATTCATATTTAAAAGGTTTTAAGTAAAACAATTAAATTTTTAAGTTAATTTTCCCCAAAAAACTGTAAAAAGGGGAATGAACATATATATCCTAAAAACGTGTTTTTTTTACCCTTTTAAAAAAAATTTTTTTCCTAAAATTTTAAAATTTTTTCCTTAAATAAAATAAAATTTTTTTTTTTCCCCAAACAATTTTTAAATAAAATTTTTAAAAAACATTACATTATCCCTTTGATACACAATTTTTGATATACTACATGGTTTCCACTTTCCAAAAAAATTTAAATCAATAAAAATTTAATTTTCAAAATTGGGTTTTGGTTTTAAATAATTTGTTGGTTTTTCCCTATTTTCTAAAAATTTTGGGGGTTTGGTCAAAGGAAAAGAAGGAAAACCCCTTTCAGAAAAATGGATGAATGAAGGGGGTTTGAAAAACCCCTTTTGGGTCTTCCTGCCTTATATTGTTTGAAAAGGGGATGGAAAAGAAATTTTTGGAAAATTTTTGGTGTTTAGTTCATCACTGGCTTATGAAAATAGAAAACTCGATTTTATGGTTCTGAGCAGATTTATGTTATTTAACAGCAGATAATTCTGAATATTATCTTAAAACATATAAAAGATTATTAACGATTTGACTTATTTTATTGTTCCTGAAATGTTTTAATTTAAATGAAATAATTTTAATTATAACATGATGTTAGTGGTATTTTAAAGATGTTCGACAAAAAAAGATTAATTTGATGTTTAATTTTCATTAATGATTAATTAAAAGATATTATGAAGGTTTAAAAAATTTTTTTTATCAAAAATTTAACTTTCTATTAATACATATGGCATAAAGCATATGAAAGGGTTTTTAAACCCACAAAGGGTTATTTTTTGGGAATGTTTTAAATTTCGTCAGGGGATCAGTTTCAGAATATATTTTAAACTTAAAACATTTTCGTTTTCCCTTTAAATTTCCCCTTTTTCTTTATAAAGACTATATATTCATAAAATAATAATTTCGTGCAATTTACTGAGACTTCGAGACAATGATAATTTTTAAAAAAACCAAAAAATTTTGCTGGGAGAAATGTATAATTTTGAAAAAACAATAAAAAGTTTCATTGAAAGTTTCGTCTATCGATTATTTTAATAGTAATTAAAATTTTTTGCAAAACCCTCTTGAACCTTTAAAGGATTGTTGTTACCAAGATGCGTAAAAAAAAAAAAAAAATAAGGGGTGGAAAATTAATTGTATATACACTGCTGGCCACAAAAAATGTAACCTGAATGGGGGCATGAAAACCAGTGAAATTTAATCATGTTTTTGGGGTATAAATATCAAATATACAATTATTTGAAAAAACAAAGCATATAGCAAAAAAAGCATTATAGGCAAACAATGATGGCCCAAAAGGTACGTAAAAAAGAACAGTTTGTCGATTAGGGAAATACTTCTATTTTTTCGGTTATTTTTGGTCTGTTTACCTATTCCTTGATGTCTTTTTAAAAAGTTTCAAAAAAAATATTAAAACAAAAAAGTTACCGCACTGAACGCAATGTTCAAGAGTTCTTTTTACCATCAAATTAAATTGCTTTATGGCCCCCTTGTTTTCCCCGGGTCATCGCCAATTGAAAAAATGTGGTTCAGCTTGCACAACGACGATACACCACCCACTGCCCCCCGAACAACTTTTTTATTATGTGGAAGCCGCAGGGGACTGCTATACATCCAAAACCTTTTGATTCTATGCCAAAGGGGTGTATACGGTTATAACCAAAATGGGGACTACCAACTACGATTTTATCATCATTCACACGTCACAGACGGTGTAATTTTTAAACCTTCGATCCTTGTTCTACGTTATCTGAGAACAAATTTGCTTTGATATCTCTGTTCCTTTTGTGTTTCATTTTGTGTGGTTAGCAGTGTATATTTTTTTAGGTTTTTTTAAATAAAAGACCCCCATTCTTTTTTTTAAATATTTTTCGTTTTACTTTAATATTTTCATGTTGCGGGAAAAAAATGAAAAGAAATTGTTGTAGTTTTACAAAAAAAATTTTAGAAGTTCCCAGCTATTTTTTTTTTATTTTTTTTTTTTTTTAGGGAAAAAAATTTTCCAAATGTTACATACAATGACAGAAGATGAAAAGGAAAAATCTAAAATATTTGCTTCTTTTTTTTTATTCAGAACTCAAAATGCAATTAATCCTTTAAAATGTTTCGTTATTCCGAAAAAAAATGAACAATGAATCTACTAAAGAGTATTGTTTTGTTTATAAATTTTGAGTAGAAATTATTTTTTTTCATTTTAGTTTTTTTTTTTAAAAAAAAATAATTATATTTTTTGGTTTAATTTTCTTTTTTAAAAAAGCTCAAATGAAATAATTAATACATTAATAGGAAACGATAATACAACATCAATAAAATTAAAGCTTTTTAAAGCAAGTCAAATATAACCAGAATGAAAATTAATTAAACACCTACGTACAATAGATTTTTTATTCTTGACTGATGCGAACCCATAAATAAAGAAAAAGCTTGAAATCTCGAAGTTAATGCAAAGGGAGGAAGATTTAGTGTATTTAAAAAGATATATTTCGACTGAAATGACAAATATTTCTTTTTCCCTTGGCCATTTGTTAATTCTATAATTTAATGTTTATCGAAGCCAAAAAATAAAAAGGAATGGTTTTAATATACCCACAAGGGATTCCCAGTTTTGGTGTCTATTTACCTGAACTAAAAAAGATTTTTTTTAATAAAAATTTAATTTTGAAAAGAAAGTAATTTACATATTTAAAGTAAACGTTCTAATAATTTTAATAACAGAAATTAAAAACATTTAAAATTTTCATATTTTGAATCAAATTTTTTGTATGAACTAAAGTAATAAATAATAACAATAATAGAATATTTGAAAATGAAGTTTTTGAAAATTAAATTTATGTTTGGTTACAAACATAGATCGATAAAATATGAAACTATTTGGAATAATTTTAAGTAAACTATGGGAAAATTTTTAAGTAAGAATAAAAACTTTAAATATAGTTACAGTAAGAAAATAGGACTACTCATAATTGTTTAATTTTAATTTGATATAAACATATTTCCAAATTTAGTTTTCTACAGAATGATTCACTAAAGACTGATAAGTTTTGTTAGGGGCTACAAAAACGATTTTAACCACGAAAGGAATATAAGGTCGAAACCCTAGTTGGAGCATACAAAAAACAGAGAATAAGAACATAATAAAAAAATCAATTTAAGAAAAAATTTATTGAAAGTTTTTACTACAAAGGGCGAAATTAGACCGAAGTCGCTGTTAGGCCGAAAAAGGTGCTCTTTGAAAATTTTTATGTTCTCCGATTCCTGGCATTTACCATCCTCGCAGCAGCTGCATATTGGGAAGTCTTAACGAGGGAAAGATGTCTCTTCCCCAAATCTTTGTCCAAACCGATAGTATTTTGTTTTCATTGAAAGGAATTCAAATTTATACGGGACAGCGAAATGGCGGCCCCTTTACAATTAATTCCAAACCTTGCTTGGGAAATTCTTCAGGATAAGAATTTTTTCACTCGGGGAAAGATCCAAAAAACACTTTAAACAATTGGGTTACAAACCTTGTTAGCCCTTTAAAAAGCTGCTAGGGTCTTCCCGAACGTCAAAATTCCTGCATCATCATGTCACACTTGCCCCAAAACTTGTGGGCCTTTTCAAACTCTGTTATAGACAACCATTTTGTAAAATTTTTTTCCCCTTAAGTTTGTTTTCCTTTTTTTTTTTTTTTTCTTTGTACAATAGCTCACAACTACGATTTTTTGCGACCCTGCATTCCTATGTTATTCGAATCATCTTTGTACCCCCTACACACCCTGCACGTTGGTCGGTCTTGTAGCGAATCACCCTGTATAAATAAAGACAGCTAATCTTTGGATATTTTGAGGAATATTTCATTTAAAGCACTAGTTTTGGTTTAATCCATCAAAAATTTTAAGATAATTTTATTTTAAAAGCAATTTTTATACATTAACACAATGCATTAAATCATTTTAAAATCTCTCTTGTAAGAGTATCTGAATATAAACTTTTTCGCTAAAATGAAAAATCAAAGCAAATTACTTTATTCTTTTTCGGTTTGATTTTTCGTGTTTAGTTGAAACAACATTAAAATTTAATTTTATTCTGAAAAATCAATGATAACCTACATTGCTCAAAACAGGGGATGCTATGATTTTGGATGTAAACTACGGATGAGGAAATGTTTTAATGGCCGTTTTAAGATATGATAAAAGGTGTTTTAAGATATGATAAAAGAAAAAGAAGCAATGAAGAAGGAATAATTAAATCTTATTGACGATATTTGTCAGTATAAACAAAGAAAATGTACAATTCGTGCATATTATAGACAAACGAAAAATAATATTTCTCGAATAAAATTGAGTTTAAATAAGGGGTATGGTTTCCTCAGAACAAAGTCGATGTCGCGCTCCTACAAGTCTTGAAATCTCAATGAGGTTATCAATGAGGAACTGGGGTGTAATTCTTACAAAAGAGATCTTTCGAACTGCGGGAATAACCGAGAAATCAACTATTTTCCCTAGAATGTCTCTAACATGTTCTGTTGAGTTGACATTAGAGGGAATGTGTTGGCCAATCCATTAGAAGTATTCTTCTTCTTTTTGACTTTTTAATGGATTTAGTTCATTTCTATATTGGTCCAAAAGCCCCAATAGCAAGCGAGGTCAGGTCTGGAGCTTGAGGACTGTAAAGAATGTCCTGTGATGATGCATCAAATTTAAAATGAGATGCAAGAATGGCCTTGCAGTCAAACATATGGTCTGGTGATATAATTAAGTTTGTAGACAATTTCTGCTGATAGGGTAAGATCGGGAATTACCTGGAGTTATTTTCATATCTTTGAAATGACCCGTGAGGAGTCTTGCTACTGTAGACGGCAAATTTATAGGGTGACTGAGCTCGTCTTTTGTCCAAAAGAAAATTGTCCCCTAGACGGTGGTGTGGCTTGCGGTGGTGTGTCTCCCAATGGTGTGGCTTGGCGTTATCATCCATGAGAATGAAATTAACCACCATTATTTCTGCGCAAAAAACCACAATAGGTCTAAAAATCTCGTTCCTATATCGCTGAGCTGAAAGTGCTCCATTCCAGGTCATTGCGGATATTGAAAAAATTTTCCAAAAACCCAAAACCGAATTCCTTTTTTCGTCAAATTGGACATTTTTAATCCCCAAATAAAATTACCAAGTACCAGATTCTTTCCGCATGAGAATCTACCTATTGTCAGGTTGTACACTGAAGCAGGACTCGTCCATTAACACATGACTCCACTCTTTCGGCTCCTTGAGATATTTTTCCATATTTTTTGGACAGCGCTTTTGGTTTCCCCTGTTAACTGAACACAAACCATAAGTCTCATGCATACAAATTCACACAATGGAGTTAGTTTCAAACAGCTTGGTTAAAAAGCTCCACGCCCAGTAGCCCTCTAGAGATGATGTTGAAACCCGGGGGTGTTCATAGTGTGGGTTTCTTCTGATCATTAAATTGGAAATACTGATTCCCCTTTTTTGTGTTGCAAGCCAACGACCCTTGCCCAAAATTTCCCGGAAAAAATTTCCAAAAAACTTATCTTAAAGTCGGGTTTTGTCTCTTTATAAAAAAAAATTTTTTCTTTATAGTCTGGAAATGAAATTTTCGATTCACCCTTAAATGGTTTCCTTAATTCTACCCTCTAAGAAACAGATGCCCTTTCCCAGGGGGGAACCCCCATTTACCCAAGTAATGTTATTGAAAAAACGTATTAAAACGATACAAAAAACCCAATGGTTTGAATAGTTTTAAATCTATTCTTACAGAAGGATTTGTGTCACAATAAATTTTCAGCCCTTTTAGGGAAAAAAAACATGAAAGCCCTATTTTCATTAGAAAAAATTTTCATATTCTTATTTTTTTGAAAAGTAAGAAAATTTTTCTTTTTTTACGTCTTCATTTCTTTTTTTTTCCAAAAGAAAGTTGTCGAATGGGATAAATGTTCAAAAACCGAGAACAAAATATTTTTCCCTTACCGTTTTAGCAAAATCGATAACGGGTTTTACAGGATTTTTAAAAGGTGAAACAATTTATAAAATTTTATCATTTCTTTATGAATATTTTCAGATTATATATGAAACCCACATTTTTTTTTTTTTTGAGACATGAATTTTAAATTAAAATGTTTTGAAGTTTAATTTTTTTTTGGGAAATCAGGAAAAAAAACAAGTCCCGATTAGTTTCAATGGAAATACAAAAATTTTAAATTACTAATTTTATTGAAGAAATTTTTTTTTAAAAAACCACAACACCCCTTTAAAAACACCCTTTCCCCCGTTGCCACCCATATTCCTTCCACAAAAAAATAAATTTGTTCATAATATTAAAAACTGCGTTGTATGAAAGAAAATATAATAGAGTACTTTTTTAAAAAGTTTTAAGAATTACATCGGAGAACTTCGTGGGCGTTTTACTTATATATATTTTATATATATATATATATATATATATATATATATATATATATATATATATATATTATATATATATATATATATATATATATATATATTATATATATATATATATATTTTAAAATTTTTAAATTTTTAACCCTTACTTTTTTCCCCCAAAGCCTATTAAGATGGGGAAAAAATTGGACAAAAAAAAAAACCTTTTTTTTAACCCCTCGATATCTTAAAAAATTTTTGAAATGATTTATCATTTTCCCAAAAAATTTTTAAATTTTCCGATTTTTAAAACCCGGGGATTTTTCAAATGTGTACAAACAAATTTTTTTTTTAATATTTAAGGTCACTTAGATTAGAATAAAGTATGAAATTTTTTGAAGAATATTATTGTAATTAAAAAAAATTTAAAAATCAATATTTTGGAAAAAAATGAACAAAAGTTTTGGGTTTGTATTCCAAATACTCTTTTTTTTTAAGGAAAAAATGCTTCTGTAACAATAATTTTTTTTCCAATAAAAACCCTTGGGATCTTTTACATACCCCGAACGAGGTTTTTTTGAAAACCCTATAGTGATTTATTAAATTTTTTAATACATCAGATTGAAGAAATTTTGACAGAAAAACACGGGATAATTTTTTTAATTTGGGTAGTGATTTTAAAAAAATAATGTAAATTTTTTCAACAGTCGTATTTCGGTTTTTCTGGAAGTTTTTAGATATATATAAGCCAAATATTCTTTTATTATAGAACCCATTTTTCATAAAAGGAAAAACGTTTTGAAAACGGTAATTCTAAAAAAATTTTTCCAAAATATTGCAAATTAAATAATTTTTATAGTAATAATATTCTTAAAAAAAATTTTATAAGTGTATTCAAATTAAGTGAAAATTAAATAAAAAAATTAATATTTTTTTTTGTACGTTTTGGGAAAATCACGGTTTGAAATAGTAAAGGGTATCTTAAATTGGGCCCCTTTAAAATTTTTTTTAAACCCCTTTTGTTTTTAAAAAAAATTTTTATATTCATACAGATATTTTAAAAATTTATTTGGAAAAAGATTTTTTAGATATTTTTTATTACTGTATTCAAAAATTTTCCCAAACAAAAATGACGACAAACCTTCCAAAAAATTCATAACATTTAAGAAAGGCATATAACATATTGGAATATGAAATAAAAGTATTCGTATATGTTTAATATTCAATGAGGCATGAACATTTAAAGGAAACATGTTTACCACTCATGGGAAACAAATATCAATATTATTATTTCGAAATTCTGTAGTCAATAATATAGAAAAAAAATATATAAAAAAAACCCCAAATTTAAAAACCCTGAAGATCCAGAAAAAAATTTTTTCGATAAAAGTGAATCTGTTTCTTATACTTTAAAAATCTGGGTTAGGGGGTTTTAAAAAACATGGTCCGAACAGCATGGGGATTAAAAGGAATTACGTAAATTGTTTTGTACAGGGGGGTCGAAACCCTTTTTTGGATCAACGTGCCATTTTTTTAAAACGCTTTTATAAGTTTCACTTGTATGTAACGGTATCTTTGAACCCGATTTTTTCCCACCCTTTTAAAAATTCAGATTGGGTTCGAAATTTTTTTAAAACTTTTCAAGGAAAGGATCCTCCCGGAAAAAAAAAGGGGTTTGAGATTTGGCGACCAATTCATTATATCGTTTCCAGAGGTACAATTGCATACACCATTTAAAGATTTAGATTAATTTTTTTTATTCCATTTCCAGATTTGCCCAATAATTCCAGATCCCATTTCCCCGATTTGGGGACGCCCAAATGATTTTTTGTTTTATTTTAAGTTTAACTGAAATTTTTTAAAACAATATTTACAGCCCCAACGGAATAAATTTTAAAATTTTTAAAAATTTTTAAAAAAAGTTTTTTTTTAATTGGGGGTAAAAAAAATTTTAATATAAGAATAAAATGGGATTAATGAGGGAAAAATTTAAAGTTACCCTGGTAAAAAACGTGGGGGCCCCTTAACCCAAATTTTTTAAAAGTGTAAAAATGTACAAAAACACTTCTGCTTTTTAAAAAGATGCGATAAAAATTTTCTCATTAACCCATTTTATTCCCATATTAAAATTAATTTTTTACTTTTTTGTTTGATTAAACATAAAAAAAGTGTTTTTGGGTTTTTTAAAAATATAATTTATTTCTAAAAAGGGTTTAAAGGGGAAAATAAAGGGGGTCGTCAAATAATTTTTTACCCTTTATTTTTGAAAATAATAAAACTTTAAAAACTAAAAACCAAAAACCCCTTTTTTACTCGAAAAAATATTTTTTGTACTGTATAGTTGTAAATGTTTTAGTTATACGTGTAAAGAAAGGAAAGTCACCATTAAATTCACCAAGATTTACCATTAAATTTACCAATCACCAACATTACTTTTAAAATTCTGGTTGCTCTATTCCTTGTTAAATAACAGCAAAATTTACACCCTGCGCTAAAACCTTGTACAAGGTATAATAGAAAGAAGTGATGTAAATGAAATTTATTTTTGATATAAGAAAATAAACTTTATCAAATATAATTTATTTGTATCTCCCCAAAATTAATTTTTTTCATTTTTAAAAAAAAATAATATCAAATTCTCTTTAAGAATAAAAAGGGGGCTTTTTTAAAATAGAAAAAAAAATAGTTTGAAAAAAAAAAATTCTACTATAACGAAAAACTTTTTTAAAAAAAAGAATTTCGAAATTAAAAAGGTTTCCGGTTTACCTTTTTTTAAAAAGGGGAAAATTTAAAAATGAAAAAAAACAAAATGAAAATTTTTGAAAAAAAAATTAAAAAATTTTTTAAAAAAACTTTTTTTTTTAAAAAAAAAGAATTTAAAAAAACTTTTCTTTTTCAGTGTAAAATAAATTTAAAAATTTAAAAAGCCCGGGATTTTAATACTCTAATTTTTAAAAATTTTTTAAAAATTTAAAACAATTCAGATGATTTTTTTTCGTTTAAATTAAAAAATAAAAGGAAAATTTTTTAAAATAAAGTGAGGGGTCCAAAATTTAAAAGACAAAAAAAAATTTTTTCTTTTAAAAAATTTAAATTTTAAAAATTGTTTTTTAAAATTTTTTTACAATTTAAAATTTTCGCGGAAAATTTTAAGGGTTTTTTAAATTTAAATTAGCCTTTTTAAATTTTTAACCAATTTTAAAAATCAACCCAAAAGTTTTTAAATTTGGGGCTTTTCTCAAATAAATCTTTTTTAAGATTAAGGGTTTTTAACCCAAAAACAAAATTTAAAAAAAGGTTGATCCCAAAAAATTTTAAAAAGGGGGAAAAAATTTAAAAAAAATTTTTTTCTTTTAAAAAAGCATTTAAAAGGGGTTTTTTTTAAAAAGTTTACAATTTTTCTTTTAATTATCGCGGGACAGAGGTTTTAGTTTTTTTTCAACCCCATCTTTTTTTTAAGGTTTTCCCGGGTTTTTTTGAAAAGTCCAGCAAAGGGTGTGAGGTCACGCGTCCTTTCTTAACGCAACCCTCTTTCTTTGCGCCACGATTAAGGGAAATTTTTCCCAAACCCCCAAACCCAAAGGGTGAAACGAAGGATAGATGCAAATAAGATAACCTTTAAAAGGACAGAAGTTTAAGTAAGGCGATGGCAAAGAAAAGTTCAGTTCAAAAAAGGTAAAAGTTAAATTGAGGGCCCTACCTAAGAATCACGGAAATTCGCCATTCATTCAAGGTACATACCATTGTACGCGAGCCTAGAGGAATATCTAAAGGGGTTTGGACCGTTGCTTAGAATTCAAGGTAGGAAGATTATATTCTGAATGCGAATATATTAAGATTGTGAGTAGGCGGATATAAAAATAATTATATGATAAGTGATCCAATTGCGCGATCTGTGTTAACTACGGCTACTTTTTTGGTTTTATTCTCACTTAATATAAGTTTGTTCGATATAAAGTAATTTTAGTTAAACTCTTAATAAAAGTCAATTTTAAAAATTCTAAAAAGTTCATCTTTCGAATCCCACTCCTTTCGCTGAAACCCATTTGGTCGACAAAAACGACCATATCACAAAAATAATCCCTTTTCCCCCCGCCCCAAAAAATGATAGATATTTATTTCTCTCGGCCCCAAAAGGGATAATAGTAGGGGGGTAAAACTTTGACCCAAAAAAAAATTGGGCAATGCAAAAAATTAATAAAATATTAAAACTATTTTTTTTTTTATTATTTTTATAATACTATATTAAAAACGAAAAAAACATTTTTTTTAAACAGTAATTTTTAAAACCCAATTTTTTTAATTTTGTGAAAATTTGGAAAAAAATATTCTAGAAACGAAAAAAAAATTTTGTGCGATTATAAAACATGGACAAAAAAAAATTAACGCACCAAGATGGGTCTCAAAAAAGAAACGAAATTTTTTTTCATACGTAAAAAACTTTAATATAAGTTTAAAGATTAGAAAAAACAAAAAAAAGGGTCAATTATTTCAAAGAAAAAAACAAAAGAACGGAGGTTTAATCCTTTTGGGAACCAAAAAGCGCGAATCAGCGATACGATCGAGCATTGAGGCATAAAAACTCTGTATGATGTTTTGAGACATTTCATTCTATATTTTGCTGTATCCTTCCCTCTAGTTCGTTCAAACTCTGGGATGCCAACTCCCCTTTCCAAAAACCCCATCCCAGATATGCTCTTTTGGGAGACAAATCTGGGATCGGGACCCCAAAAGAGGGTAGTAACAGTGGGGAGACAGTCTTGCAATCCTTGCCATGTGGGGGCCCGACTTTTGTCTTGTTAAAAAAGGGCTCCGGGACCCTTTTTGTGAATGGCAACAATGCGGTTGCAGGTTTCGGACATACCGCTGGATGTTAGGGGACCGTGTATTGTAGGGCAATGGCCCCATATCATAAAAACAGCTGGGGGTTGTCTCGCTGAAAGAAAAAGGGAAAGGGGAATTTTTTCGTTCACCACGGGGTCTCTACCACAAACCCGATTGTCAAAATGCTGAGATTGAATCTGGATTTGTCGCAAAACCGACCTGGTTCTTTTCCCCTGCAGCCCATTTTCCCCGTCCCACCAGTCCAAAGGAGGCGTCGATGGATTGATGTTTGGGGGAGTACACCAAAAGGACGACGCGATAAAAAATCCTTCCCGCCAAAGGCCCCCTTCGTATGGTTCGAAAAAATCATAAGCTTTCCCCGGGGGGTCCTGTGCCTGGGTGGCATTGATGAAGCAGATGATATTTCTAAAGAGGGGGGGTCTTCTCGACGCCCGGTCGAAAGGGGTCCCGGGGCCTTGTCTTCCCTTTTAATTTACATCTCTGGATCTACTAGTCCCAACACATCCTCACCCAAAATTTAGGTGTACTAATTGACGAGCTTTTTGCCCAGCTGACGCTTACCAAAACCCGCTTTTCCAGCCGATGGTTTCCCCTTTAAACCGCGGCAGCTGCTCCCCCGTTCCCCCGGAAACGGGCGTAAATTTATATGTTTACCTCTTTCTTTGTAAACGATTCAACACTCTCAAACCGGGTATAGGTTCCTGTTTTACCTCCACCTATCGCCGTTTTTAAAAATTTGGTGAATGTTTATTTGGAGCTTTTATTTGCGAGGAAGGGGAATTTTTATCACAAATATTTTATGCATTTAAAACGTTCGGGAAAAATCGGGGGAAAAAAAACCCGTCTGACGAAAAGGGACCCCAAAAATTTCAAACAGGGGAAATTTTTAAATTATACACTCTTTTTTAAAATCGGGAAAACCCGGGGTTAATTGGGGGACGGGGTGGGGGGTGGGGTGGAAGTCATTTTGAAAAAGAGTATTAGAAGTGCTAATCTTGTGAAGGAAAGGAAAAATTTATAAAAGTAAAGAAAAGTCTTTTTAACTAATTGCGTTATCGGAATATAAATGGTCAAAACATGCATATTCATCCAAACTAAGCATATATACCAAATTTCAGCTCAATTCGTTGAAGACATCAGCTTCAAAATTGAGTTGCAAGATTCCACCCGAACAATTTACACATTGCAAGTTAAAAAAAGGCTTGTAAAATATAACATACTTTGTAAATATACAATACTTTAGAAGTATTGTAAAATATCTCACTGAACGAATCAAATGAATTTCAAAAATATTTTACACGAAAAAACAATAACTGGAGGAGCAAAGTATCGATCCCCGTACATTTCTCATACTAAGGGAGGACTCTACCATCTGAGCTACGCCCCCGGTCCATACCTTTGTTATTGTAAATATGCTCGCCTTAACACCTGAACAAGATCGTTGCAGTAACTAGGTCAATTAAAAGTTTTACGGGAGAAACTAGAATCGAGTAAATAGAATGTTTCAAAGTAAATAGAAATAGTTTGACAGATCTGCCTTTCTTAGTGTTCACTCTAGAACAGTAAAAATATAACATACTTTGTACGTATGCAGAAGGGAAGCATTGTAAAATATCATGTTGTACAAATCAAATGAATTTCAAAAATATTTTACACGAAAAAATAGTAATTGGAGGCGCGGGGTATCGATCTCCGTACCTCTCGCATGCTAAGCGAGTTCGCTAACATCTGAGTTACGCCCCCAGCCTACTCCTTTGTTATTGTAAACATGCTCGCCTTAACACCTGAACAAGATCGTTACAATAACTAGGTTGATTTTGGAATATAAATCATCAAAACATGCATTGTCATCCAAACTAAACGTGTATACAAAATTTCAGCTCAATCGGTTGAAGACATTAGCTTCAAAATTGAGTTGCAAGATTCCACTCGAACAAATTACTGTAATTAATGTCTTTTAACTAATTGCGATATCGGAATATAAATGGTTAAAACATGCATTGTCATCCAAACTAAACATGTATACGAAATTTCAGCTCAATTGGTTGAAGACATCTGCTTCAAAATTGAGTTTCAAGATTCCACCCGAACATTTTACACTGCAAGTTAAATAAAAGCTTGTAAAAAAGGGGCTACGCGTTATACGACGAATATAAATGAAAATTAAATTTTAAGCTCTAAAGCAGGGGTGTCAAACTCAAAGGCTAACTTGGGCCAAAAACCCAAGGTTTAACTTAAGGTGGGCTGCGAAAAAACTCAACATTTTCAAAAACTTGGGTCTATTTTGAATAATACATTATAATAAACATGTAAAAGAACAGGAAAAATTAAATGTTTACGTTCTGACACTTGACATTTCTTCTCTGTTACTATCTTTCAAATTTCAGGGGAGGAACTCTCTTTAATTTTATTATATATTATTGTGAGCCTATATATTAATCGGACCGCAAAAAGGTTCGTTGTGGGCCGCTATTTTGACACCCCTGTTCTAAAGCATAGGTGCGCGGCTTACGCCGAATTTTACGGTATATTTAAATATCTTACTCCTGTGCTTCTCAAATTTTCTATACTTGCGACCCAATTTTCAATCATAATTTTCATCGCGCCCCCCTCCATACAATAACAAGGTATTGAACTCAATAATAATATACTTTGACGTACGACTACAATACGACTTTAATTATAAACCATTCAAATTATCAAGATAAGTATTACATTTTGTATATAACTTTATGACATGCCCATAAAGTTATTGGCAATTATTAAACATGTTCTTAATTAGTACTGTTAAATTAATTATGGAACACATTGTACAGTACTGATGCATTTATTAGTATATTATATCAGTGTAAATGTGTATTTTATTTTTATTTAGTAAGAATGTATTTTGTTTTGCTTCAATTCAGTAAATTAATAATTTTTTAAATAATCTTTTGTTTTCGACATTTCGATATACTCACGCCCCCCCTTGAAGGGTTATCATGCCCCTTAGGGGGGCGCACCCCACAGTTTGAGAAACACTGTCTTACTCTCATAATAAGCTCTTAGATTAAGATACTGATCACTCTTATAACATTTCTTTATAATATTAATTAAGTTAAATTTTAAAATGATATAATTATGTTACATCATCAAAAAACTCTTTTAAAAAATCATACCGTAAAAATTGTCAAATCTTTTAAAAAATCCAGTAAACTTTGATTCATTGTCTAACAATTTGATTGATATTCTTACAAAATCCTTTGATTGCACGAATTTGTATGCACATTAAACAGATACTTAACAATCTGAATTATTCAAGGAGAATAATCTGTATTCTAATAATGATTATTATCACATGATTGTGCTATGTAATTGAAATCTAAGTATACTCTTCTAAAATCCGTCAGCTACATTAATTGTATTGATGCAATGCATGGGGTGATTTTTTTAAAACTCTAAGAGACTGAAAATGTTGCAACAGTCTTAATTATAGTCTAGTAAAAATTTTCAGGGTATATAGGGGGGGATTGAAAATTATTGAACAAGGTGTTTGACAAATATTTCCTATCATTTTACTGTTGAGAATTTTTGCTCCTAAAGTAAAAAATTAAAAAAATGTATGTAATGAAGTAAGCGGTATCATAAAAGGACTAATTTAAGTTTATTTTGAAATTTTTATATGATTTGAATGGGGAAAACTTTGATTTCCAGAATACATATTAATGTATATGATAAAAATTCATTTCGTTTCAAAATCAATCTTCAATTCAATGGAATACAGAGTGATATATTATACATATATGAAATGAATAATAACTATTATTTTGTAGTTAGGAGTGTGAATATTGTGAGCAGGACAAAGATGATAAGATTTATCTGAAATGCGTTCTGTCAACAACAAAAGTTGTATATGTGGGCATGTTCTTCTTCCCCTGTTCAATAATGCTTTTAAAAAATCATTCACATGTTGGAATCTGGTGGATTTTAGTATTTGAGGCTGATAATTTTATGAAATATAAATACGGATGTTTTGCCCCTCGTTTGATTTCTAAATATACGTAGTATTGTATTTCATAAATTAAGTATATTTATCTCAAAGTTTGAAGGAAATTTTATTTATTTTCACCATTACGATAAAATTTGTTATAACGCATCCCTTAAAATACCTAAATAAAAAAACCTGGAAAATAATCCTAAAAACCTAAGTAATAAAACTATAGGTATTTCTTTTCCATAAGTAATCAGCTTTGATCAAAATCTAAATAAAATATGATTTTAAATTTTTTTTAAAATGGTATTTTGGTACTCACAAATGGTATATATTGGTGTACTCAAAAAAATGGCATTGGTATATTCAAAAGGGGTATTAGTTTACTATTGGTTTAAGATAATACTAATATATGAATGGAAGAGGAAAGAAGGAATTAAAAATTCGCCAAAATTTGTTAAGTGGAAAAGTTAAAATTGAAGGAATGCTAGGCCTAAATGGAACTATTAAGTCCTATGTAGTGGTAATGTGTGGTATGGAAGTTATAAATATATAAGAGATGCAAACTTTTGTGTTGAATTTTTTAAATAGTGTAAATAATTTGTATTTGAGTGTTTTAAAGCATTTATATTACTCTATGGTATGTTTATTTCATGTTAAAATTGTACTATTCACAAGCAATGCCACCTTACGTTATAATGGCGATTGAATGAGAACTTGGCGAAATCTTGGCGGTAGAGCCAAATTGGCATCATTTTTGGCGACCAAGTTGGTGGCCAATTTGGCGACTTTGGCGACTATTTTGGCGTTATTGGTGACCATGTTGGCGAGTTCGGAACCCTCTGGAATCTTCTAAAAAGTAGTGGATCTCTCCACTAATGTCACTAGCGACTATATTTCTGGAAGTTTCTGTCGCGCCTATAATAAGATGCTCCCCGGGGACGGCGGGGAGTCTGATTAAACCAGCGAGTAGTGAGGATTGTTTGACTAGCGAAGCTCGCATGCTTGTGAGACCCTTTACTTACGCGATTTTAAACGCTGATTTTTTGTGTTTGATTGCTGTTGAAGGTGTGAAGACCTTCGGATATTTACCTGTGAATATTGCTACTGAATCCTGTATTTAAAGGATTGGTTTTTTGTTAATAAATCCACTTCGCTCTTGAAAAACTGTTTAATTTTTTGTGATTGTTTTGCATAAAATCCCAAACCCTCGATCTACGAACAATATAAAACATTGTTTTTTCTGTCACCCTGAACATCATTTTATTTGGGAATGTCCCTTTTTTTTTGTTATACACAATGTCTAATTAGTGACGGGGATGGCCAATTTTAAGTTCAATCCCGTGATACTTATCTGGTACTTCATTTTCCTCTTTTTTATATTACAGGAAGAAAAGGGCATTTTGATTCTAAGATGAATCTTGCTTACTAGCTTGCCTCATTATTATTAATTACTTATCTAGTGGATATTATCCTTGAGCTCTTAACCTACCAACAATACCACTGTTGCAACAAAACAAAAAAAAACGTTCTGAAACTTGATTTCAAAAAACAAATCATAAAAATAAATGAGTATGATCCAGTACTTAGAGTGGGTTGTTTAAAAAGTAATTTCTTTTTTTCCCTTAGGTGTCTTAATTGCATTTTTCATAACCAACTTTACATTTTAGCCACATTGTCATTATATATTTTGATAGCTGATATAAAATGGTTTGCTAGTGAAAAAAATTGATTGTTTCTACGCAGTAGTTTTTGGTTTTGGTGCCGTATCAAATGTGGAAAGGAAAAAACAACCTTTTCGGCATATTTTACTTTCTTACTATCAAAAAGGTAAGAAAGCTGTTCAAATAAGAAAAAATTATCCGATGTGTAGGAAGATGTATTAACAAACTGCCAAAACCAAATATGGTGTGAAAAATTTTGATCAAACAATTTTGATGTTGAAGATGCATCACGGTCAATCTGGAAGGTCAATTGAAGCTGATGAAGACACAGAAAAGACACTAACTGATGTAAGCCGGTTACTAACAACTCTTCAGATCGTTGAGAGACTAATTTTAACGAATTCAACAATTCATGTTCATTTGAAAGTCTATAGGTTTAATCTCAAAGCTCAGTATGCAGCCTCCTTGTGTTTTTACGGAAAGAAAGTAGTGCGATCACGTTGATGGCTGTGGTTTGTTTCTCAAACGTCAAGAAAATTATTCATTTTTGAAGCTCATCATCACACAGAGGACGAGAAATGGATTGTATACAAAAATGTTAAACGTACTCGTAAGAGGTCATAAAGTAAAAAAGATGAACAACTTAAAGTACTTCGAAAGACAATATTTATATATATAAAAAAAGGTGATGCTATCTATTTATTGAGATTTCAAAGTAATAAGATTTTGAGCTTCTACAAAGCAACACAACGCTCAATTCTGAAGTGATTTGTCATCATCTGGACAAATTTAATGATTCACTTGAATAGAAAAAAACCAGAATTGATCAACAGAAAAAATATGATTCACCGGAAAAACCAAATTTTTGAAAAA
>BMAV01007821.1:0-22025 GCA_019973955.1 Trichonephila inaurata madagascariensis
AATAGCAATGTATTGAATTCAATAAAAATTATACTTTGGCACTAAAGCTATAATAAGACTTTAACCTCTTAAGTACATTCAGCGTATATAAACTTCTCGCTCCATCCAAAGCGTTAATTGCCGAGGACATATACATACGACTTTCCAAAGTACGATCTTTTCTGTGCACTGCTATGCATAAAATTATTCCGAAGGCTTTTGGAATGCAATAAAAAGACCTTGACAGTGTTTGTGAAGGATTTACATATTTCAGAGGATTGCTTATTTATTTCTCTTCTCCCACCCCCAATTGATCACATATGCACTCTACGTAGAAAACGGTGACATTGAGGAGCGAATCATTCCTCTTTTAATCGGCAGTTAAGGGATTAATTATAAACCGTAAAAAATTATCGAGATAAGTGTTCATTTTGTATGTAATTATATGCATGACAAGCCCATGGGGTCAATGGCAATTAATAAACTTGTACTTAATTATTTTTACTAAATTAATTATAAAATACATTGTGCAGTATTGATACATTTATGAGTGTTTTTATTAGTGGATATATGTATTTATTTCTTATTATATCAGAATATAATTTGTTTGTTTACTTTCAGTAAAATAATAATTTTTTAAAATTTTCTTTTGTTTCTGAACTTTTCAATATGCTCGCGCCCCCCTCGTAGAGATATCACGCCTCCAGGGAGGCTCGTCCCTTAGTTTGAGAAACGCTGTATTAGAAATATTTAAGATGTGTTTTTAAATATCATTTAAAGTATTAGATATAGTATTAATTTTATACAAATTAATAAAATATGCGTAAAATAATTATACAAAATTTGGGTAAATTAACTAAACAATTATCTTACAATAATCTACGTGTTATTTTGATAGATCAGTGCTTCTCAAACATTCAATATCCAATATTCAATCAAAACATTCATCGCAGTTTAAAATCAATTACAAAATTCCACCCGAAAAAACAAGAATACGAGTTAATAAAAACATGATAAAATTTCTGATATGAAAAAAAAAAATTGAATTTGTTCAAAAAGTATCAAATTTTGAATGTATTAAAGTTTAATAAGATATTTAATCGTAATTAGTATAACCTACCTTGAATCGGAACCCGTACTTGTATAGTGTAAGTGCTGGCTGGGTGGCGTAGTTGGTTTGGCTCTGGCCTAGTAGGCCTAAATTTTCGGGTTCAACCCCAGCCAATGGCATCGGATTTTCATGATGTAAAAAATCGACAGCGTCCATGTCGTATGATTGTGTGGTATGTTAAAAATCTCTAGAGTACCTATTTGGTTTGGGTGATCTGGGCAAAATTAAATGCCTGGTACAGTTTCGCATCGTCAGAGCCCCGATAAGCTCAGAGCTCAGGTCCCTCTGGGAAGTAAAATGTGAATCAAAGTTATATTGTGGAAATTGATATCAAACTATATAGTGCCACACTAAAAAATGATACCAGATTTCGGGGAATATACTAGGTCTACAATGATAATTACCAATCCGCAGCCCCATTAGAAAGAAAAAAGAACTTTATATAAGGTAATTAATGCCTTCCTAAGAGGTCTCAGGGGTATGAACTTCGTCTTGAGGGTGAAAATACAAACAATTTTCAAATAGATATAATTCTTTGGAATTAAAAATAAATAATTCGAATCTTTTACACATTATTTACAAGGATTAAGATTTCAAAAAAGTTCACAAAAACGCATAAAATATAGTCATAATTTTAAAAATTATAAACATATGAAATTAAGAAATATTTCTGTGTGTAATAAATATTAAGTAAATTTTACATTGTGCATGGTTTTTTTCTAAAATAATAGCCTTTGATGTATAAAACTTTATAGAATTATAGAATTTACCATACTCTTTAAACACAACCTAACTTTAGTATTACATATCTTTTGCATTTCTAAATATTTGAAAAATATTGAAATGTTTCCTTTAAAAAATTTAATATTAGTGTGATTGGGACTGTAATTAATTAAAAATGAGAGTTTTAAGGCATAAACATTTATTTCGACTGCTTTGTGCAGTGACTCTCTTGCAGGAGAATGTACAATTGAGGGTGTGGGGTAAGGGTAGCGATTGCACCGCCAACAGCCATCTATAAAAAATTTTTAGAATCTTTCTTCGAATCTTTTTCATCTGCAAATAGAGCATCCTTTTCTGATCATATCCTTTGGATTAATAATTTGCAAAAAAAAAAATTAAATAAAACCGATGTTAGAAAATTTCTGGGGGTCATATGTCATGAGTTAAAGATAATAATTGTCTCTGTGTGAATTTTTTATTTTTTCTTTGAATGAAGGAGCGAGGTAAGAAACGCGTCTTTCGTATTATGCGGTTGACCACAAATCAAACATTTCGCCTCTTTTGCGGTTGGCAATCCAGGCGTTGACTCGAACGAGAATTTGTTTTCTTGCTTTGTTCTTTCATTTCCTCTCGGACAACCTCCCTTTTCGAAGGAAGCCTTCAAATCTTTTACGCACTATAGTTTGGCTCTTTCCTCCCCTTCTATTTCACTTTTCAAAAAATCCATCAACTTGGAAAGGTGGGATTTTCCCTTTCCCTTTACACTAAAATTGGGATTTTTTTTGCCAAATTCTCAAGATTTTTTTTGATATACTTGACTCAACCGTTAGATCTAACCTTGTCGCATTAAATATCTGATTCATTCCCATTATTCCGAAGATATCGGATGGAATTCAATTTTATCAAAAAGCTTAATTTGCTGTATAGTTAGTATTTTCCTTTGAGATCTTGTTTTTCACTTCACTGTCCAAAAGAGTATCATTTCTGCATACAGACTTTTTATAAATTATGTAATAAGTTTTCAACTTTTATTTTATTGCTTAAAAAACCAATTGTTTATAGTTTGACAGCATCTGCTTCGGTTATAAGAACATTTCTTTAACTGTCTTAACAGGTAGAGTAAAAAACTACTTAAGGTATCCGACCACTTGCACGACAACTTTTTTTTGGAAAAATAGAAATTTGGGGATTTTTAGATTTATTTAGTATATTTTAAGGAAAAACTCCTAAAATCGAAACAAATTTTTTTTAAAATTTAAAAAGGGGAAAAAAACTGGTGAAAAATTACAAAAATTACATAAACGGGCCCGGCTCTGTGCAAAAATTTTTTTGAACGAATTCTCAATTTTTCAATTTTGATGTATTACTTTTTTTATTCATGTTTGAAATGACCTTCGGGGTTGAGATATTTTAATTTTACAAAAACTAAAAAGCCTTTTATCTTAGTGATTATATGAAATTGATTAAAAAACAGTGATTACATTCACATAAGGATTTTAAATTTTAAAAAAAAAAGTGATTAAAAAATTGAAGGTCAAAACACTTCACTGTTATACAGAACATAGACAAGAAATTTCAGCAAATTATTTTCAAAACTTTTTGAGCAATTGTTGTCCCCGTTTGAGATTTTCGAAAAAACATATTTCAAGTAAAATGTATTTTAAAATTCGACATCTTAAGTAAAGTTATGGCATCTGCTTTTATATATACTAAAACACTTGTAGTTTTTGTTCTAGTGAAGGGAAAATAAAAAACTTGGTATTTTTATAAAGCTAACAAGAGATGGTCTATAAATTAAAACCATAAAAAAATTTGTTAATTTTTTAAAAACTCATGATTTTAGGGTAGCCGGATACCTTAAAGCGCTTCGATTTTTCTTAAATTTATTCATTTTTTATACACATAAATAATTCGAATTAATATTTAAACAAATCGACATTCTGGCTAGCTTAAAATTTATGTGAGGGTATGCAAAATCTCCTCAATAAATTGTGTGTTTGATTGTTTCCAAGGTTTTACTCAAAATATAATAAACATAATTTTCTTAATTTCTCATAAAACTACACTACATCTGCTCATAGAACTACACTACATCTGTTATTTTGCACTGGTATAGCTACGGTTACCTAATGGTTAAGGTAACGAACTCGCGTGGCCGGTGTGTCCTGAGTCGAGCCTAGTACCGATGAAGACCCGGTGTGTAGGGGAGCGATGCACGTTAAATCTGTTGCAGCTCAAATGTCCTCCAGTTGATGTAGAAGTTAAGAGAGGAGGGCTGCTCATAGGTGTGGTCCTCGTCACTTGACTATGGCTCAAAATTACGAGGTTTGTTACCAAAAGCCCTCGAGTAGTTGAACGAAACGACATTAATATGCACTCACTCTATAGCACTGGCTTCTAAATTAAAATAAACTGAACTGAAAGAATACAAAATATAGCAAAATGATATCACATTTTTTATTTCTCTCTCAACGAAAACTCACCTACCCCCAACAAAGAAAAAAAACTATCTCGACACTGGCGCTCTCGAGACAGCCACTTGATGTCATCGTTATTTTGTTTATAAATAAATAAATCAGAATACATTTTGTCATATTTCACTGCAATTCTGTACGTAATTCTCTTACATTAACATAATTCTTTGTTTATTTGTATAACTAGTTTCCTTTTTGTACCATCTTTTGTATCCTTTTTCGTAATTCTTTTACATTTTTGTTACATTTTCTGCTAAATTGCTATGTCTTTAATTACTTTATCTTAATTGGTTAATGCAACATGGCCTAATTTGTCTCTTGCGCTTCATAAAACTCACTATCACTCCCTCGTTTAACTGGTTCCGAACCTTTTTTCTGTATAAGTATTCTCTTTTATTTATATACTTGGTTAAGTTCTTGATTTATTATTAAACATTTTTAGAAATACATGTAACAAAGATTTTCTAAAAGAATCTCCGTGTGGTTTCCATGAATATATATGTGTTCAATTACATAATCTTTTGGTAACTAAAACTGATCTTTACAAAACTTACAGTTTCTAAAAGTAGACATAAGCAGTGATACAAATGTTATTTTTGATTAGTTTATACATTAATCCATAAATGAAATATGTCGTTTATTATATATTCCAAATATTATTTTTTAATATTATTTTAAATTAATTCCTTTTAAATATTATATATATTAATTATAAAAATTATATATATATATATATATATATATATATATATATATATATATATATATATATATATATATATATATATATATATATATATTTCTCTTAATTTGTTGAGTTAATTTTTATTTTTCTTATTTTGGGTTAATACAAAACTAGTTTTGTGTTGAACTCTAAATATAAAATACCAATGATAAGTTTTAGTTAATTATGGTACAATTTTAAAAAAATCTTGTAGCTTAGAGTTATGCAAAAGATCGTTTACACACTTTATGGAAACGATTTTGTAATTTTTTTCTCGTTTTCATTTTGAGATGAAACTTTGGCAATTTCAGAATAATTGTCTGCTAATGTTTTATTTTGATTAGGATGTAAAATAAAAAAATTTATTTTAAAAATGGCTCCTAAAATTGATAGATGGCTCGAAGGTTACGTAACTACGCTTTCCAAGGAGAAATATTCGTATCAACAAATGATAAAGCAGAGTAAATATATCGGTAACTGCATTTCAGTAAAAGATACTTATAATATATCGAATTTGAAAGGAAAGATACGTCTGGTTGAAAGTAAAAGTGAAACCATGGCCACTAAACCTCACCCTAAGACTCTTCG
Organism: Trichonephila inaurata madagascariensis; assembly: GCA_019973955.1. Classification (NCBI taxonomy): domain Eukaryota; kingdom Metazoa; phylum Arthropoda; class Arachnida; order Araneae; family Nephilidae; genus Trichonephila; species Trichonephila inaurata. The sequence continues at coordinate 5,600 of BMAV01007821.1, forward strand.
AATGCAGGCAATTATCAAGAAAGTGAAGTCTCTAATCCTAAAAACAAATCTGCCGATTCGAAGGTTCAATGCATAGAAACTAGAAATGTCTTCTGGCACTGTAATTAAAATCATTCATAAAGATTTAAAGTTAAAAAAGATGTTTAAATCTAAATTTCGGCTTGTTTTTCAAAACATATTGCTGAAAAATGGAAATTTGTGGTAATACTTGATGAGACATGGGTATATTTAAATCATTGTGATAAAAAATCAGTTTTCTATTACTCAACTGACCTAAATGACTTAGTCAGTACACAGTAAAGTTGTGAAATTGCCCTCCTAGGGTGTCCTTCTCCCGGATTATCTGCGTGAGCTAGAGGTGTAGGATTTGCGAAAGAACTAGGAGAGCCCATTGATCTTAATTTGTCTTAATTAAGACCTTCAAACTTAAGCTTCTAACAGATTAGATAATAATAATAATATATGCTAGAATCTACGATGACAAACACACAATATCAATAATACCGAAATTACGTAACTCGGACCACTATCAATATCTAACCCGCCTAACCTCAATTCAATAATATCACAAGTCCTAATATTAAATAGTCAATCCTACCTGATCAGATCACCGAACTAATAATAAGGGAGTTGCGTCTTTACTCGAGTGCAATGGTATGCACCTCGATCTAATGGCTCTATCTTCGGGATAACATGGGATTGGCTGTCACTTCCAAATCGTATCACTATCTATCATAACATTCCCCAAATTGCCACCTCACTTACAGAAACTTCTGATATTTAAAAGCTATCTAATTTGCATCTTAGCTTCACGTTTCACTTCTTGGGTTTGGGTTGGAAAAGAGCTGCCATTAATACTGGCCCCAAAAGAACTCAAAGGACATGTTAATGAAAAGACGCGTGAGCCCGTCACAAAGTTCCTAAAGGGAATCCCAATAGATGCAGGATTTTCTAACAACGGCAAATTAAAAATCAGAAAAGTCTCAAGTAAAGCCAAAATTAATTCACTCTACTATCAGCAGAATATGTTAGAACCAATTTTTCTAAAAGAAATTTCAACCTTATACGGAAAGGACATTGATAAATTTGAGCTTCATATCGACAAAGCCTCTAATCACAAGTCTGAGGCAACTACCACTTATTTAACAAAGAAAGAATCAGAAACAGGAATCAAGTGTATCCCATTTGATACGTGTAAAATCACCCTACGCTTCTCAATGGACTTTTTTCTTTCTTTTTATTAAAACGAGCCTTAGGAAAACGGCATCCAAGAACACTGAATGGACTTGGGAAAACGGTTTAACGGGAGTGGAGTACAATTTGTATGAATGTACTAAGAAAAAGTTTACTTTCGTGAAATATATTCGAGCTACACCAGTGGTTCTCAAGCTTTCAGTACTTGCGACCCAATTTTCAATCATAATTTTCATCGTTCCCCTTCCATACAATAACAATGAATTGATTTAAAAAATAACGTACTTTGATGCTAAAGCTACAATATGACTTTAATTATAAACCGTACAAATTATCAAGATAGGTATTAAATTTTGGGTAAAATTTGGTGTATGACACGCCCATGGGAGTAACTAGTAATTAGTAATCTTGTTCTTAACTTAGTATTGATAAACTAATAATTAAATATATTGTGCAATACAGATACATTTCTATATAAGTATATTATATCAATGTAAATGTATATTTTACTTGTATTATGTCAGAATGTATTTTGTTTTGCTTCGCTTCAGTAAATTTGCAATTTTTTAAATCTTTTACTTTCGACTTTTTGATAAGCTCACCCCACTTGTAAGGTTTTCACAGCCCCCAAAGGGCGCCCCCACAGCTTGAGAAACGCTGAGCTAGACCTATTGTCAAGAATCATGGTTATCAGATGGAAATAAATTGCCACAAAAAATACGGTAAATTTTTTATATAAAAATTAACCATCAAAATAGTTTCCATAAAGTGTGAATGACCTTCTGTACTCAGGACTTTTAAGTTGCTATTTTCTGGTGATGAAACAACATACGAAAACATTACTTTTGTCTTTATTAAAAGTTTCTTTCCTTCTTCAGTTTGATTTGTTTATTGTAAATCGAAATATTTAATCAAATACTTAAATCTATTTGTAATTGAAAATCGGCTGGTAAAAATATTACTTGTCGATGATGATGATGATGATGAGTTAGGTGTTTTATAGCGCAAGAGCTAGTTTTGGCTATACTGCGCCAAACCTTCATAGGTCTGTGATCTGGACGGAAAAAGAAGAAAAGGAGAAATTGGATGACAAGATGGAGGGTCCAAAATAGAGAAGGATCACTGGGGTACCCCGGGGTCATGACACCCGTAATTACCAAAGATAGTAAACCCCTTGGGAAAAGGAAAAGGTCACTAGGGTACCTCGGGATTGTGACACCCGTACCCACCGAAAGAAGGTGAGCCTCCTGAGGGGAATATTACTTGTCAAATACTCTGTAAAATTCTTCTCTTGTATGAGGAATTTTTTATTGTAAAATATTTTTGTAAATGCTGCTTTAAAGAGTGTGTATAAGTGCTCTCTTAAGTGCCGGGTTTGTTGTATTTTCGGAGAACGATTCTTTAGTTGAATACGGTACCTTTCCTTCGGTTGAAAAAAAGATAAGTGATCTCTTTGTTTCTTTTTCTACCCTTAAAAATTAATATTTTACATCTTTATCTGTCTAATGATTTGTCTTCTTAAGTGTCTTATCTCCTAAAATGAAAAACATTTATGAATAATGTGAAATCAAAATTTCGAAATAACTTGCAATTTTATTTTTTTATTTAAAAGTGAAAAATATTTTTTATAATTGTCTCCTTAAAATGTAGAGCAGTGAATTCTCAACATTTTTTTCCCCGCTATTTTTATAAATTCGAAAAATGTTATATATATATATATATATATATATATATATATATATATAACATTAAACTAGAAAAAGTATTATTTATTTTTCTGCATATAGGCTTTGCATATGTACTAAAGGATATTTTTTGAAACTATAATAATAAAATCCTTATAAGTCGTCCACTTTTAAAACATATAAAAGTCATAATATATTATTTAGTTTAAAAATATCCTCGTTCACTGGTTGAATATTTAATACGTCTGCCTTTATATTCTTTTAAAGTTACAAGTTTTAATGTGATGAAAAAAGTATACTGAACTTTTTAAGTAATATTACTTATCTTTTAATTTTCAAGTCCTTATTACTCTTAAGTAATTAGGACTCTTATGTTCAAATATTTTAAACTTCCAAATTGTCTGCTTTTTTATGCTTTTTTTGTTGTTGAACGTGTATTAATTAAATATTTTTTGTTCTTATCTTTTAGCTTTCAGTGTACATTTTAAACTCGTTTCAAAGCTCAAAGCTCAATTTATATTTTTGTTAATTTTATTCTTAAGGTGAATGCACAAAGATATTCACATCTTTCAGTATAAATACTCGTTCCGTACTTAAAAATTCCAAGAAAAAGAATCAAACGGAATGCTTTAATAGGCATTCAGACATTCAACTGAATTATATATGTGACTACATCTTATTAAAGTGAAAAGAAATTGGAGAAACTTTTTTAAAAAACTGTCTTTTTATTTTTTATTTGAAAAAAATCTTTTAAAAATGTATCTTATCGTTCTATTGAATTTGCAGAATATCTGTACAATTTTCTGCATATTTGTTTCCAAGAATTAAGTCTTGTGCAACAAAAACCAAAATGTCTGACTAGTATTTTTAGACTTCATTATATGTGTACTAAAGATAATAATTAAATATTAACAGATTACAATCAGAAAAATAAACTCAGTATTCCATAAACTATCCAATGCTTAAAATCCACTACCTTTTGTTTCATTATTCTTTATATTGAATCATAATGAAACGTTTTGGTTCGATATATCCTTCTCTCTCTCTCGCTCTTTTAACATATATTATATATTATATAGTAACCTCAACAAACATACGTAAATGCTATAAAATTGGATTTATGCTCTAAAGACCTGAAAACCTCTTTTGTATTTTCGTTGAAAATTCATTGTATTTCTGTAATTTGAATTCCAACTGTAATTTTATTTTTAAATTCCTACGTTTCTAAAAATGAATGTTTTAATCAGTTTTAAATAAGTTAATAATTTAAAATTATGAGTAAGAATTTCATTAAAGCCCCCGTAAGAATTCAGTTATGACAGCAATTTTTTTTAAATTGTTCTTAATGAATGGGTGAGTGAACATTAACATCGCTTATTCAGCTAAAGAGGCTTTGGGACGGACCTCGTAATTTTAAACCACGGTCAAGTGAAAGGAGACATGAGCTGACCCCACACCCCCAACTTTCCCCCACCCAAATTCAACTCAACCCATTGAACGTGCATCACCCCCTAATGATGGGTTAAATAATTCTTAAAATTATTTCGGTGAGTTAAGGGGGGAAGGAAACGTCATTCAAATTTCGAAGTAAAAATTAATTTGTATGAATTACAAATCAATTTTTTGACCACTGTCTAACAATTCAAATTTAAGATCTACAAAATAATTATTACTTTAAGATTGCTTTGATTTTAACTGGATACTTTGTTGCTAAAATAATTATTTGCAGGAAAAGTCGCCAAGGTAGTATAGTGGTTAGTGGCGCTGATTTCTGTGCTGTGGGACCTGGGTTCGAATTCGGGAGAAGGCATGGGTGTTGTAAATGTTTTTTTCCCTTGTTGGCGGCAGGCACTCAAAATACTCGTCAAGCCCATGTCCTTTCGAGGGGTTTGGGAAAATTTCCCCTGACCACTTCCTCAGGGTGTTTTCCCTCGAAGTAGGAACCCGACCCAAAACCTTGGTGTGCCAAAGCTGCGGCCAACGACAAACCCAAACTAGCCTTTGCTGAGATGATTTTTGTTATTCTCGATCTGACACCGTAGATCACGTAGCATTAGTAACAACACAACATATGTCGTAAAAAAAGTATTTTTTTTTATAAAATCTTTCGTTTTGTTAAATGTAAAATGTTAGGGAATGTAAAACTTTACAAAGGGAATTATTTCAATATAATTTAATAAACAAAAATTCTGAAAAAATTTTAAGACATTTTTACGATAAATAAAATCGAAAAAAAAAAGGAATAGTGAATCGTTTCAGAAACAATACTTTGTTGAAACCGATGTAATAATTGCCTTTTTAGTGATCACTAAATATCTAAGAAATTGATTACTAAGCTCCTTGAAAATATTTAAAATAATTGAATTAAATTTAGATTCTGTTTCATGCTAATTGTTTTAAAATCCCCTTTTTGGGGGAAGATTGCTTCAGAAAAAGACAAAGGAGTTTATATGTAACCTTTAACAAAGAAGGGGAAAAATAAACATTTATATTACATTAGGTTGTTCAGAAAGTAATTTTGTGCGAGTGCGTGTGAAAATGAAAACAATTTTAATATAGCGAATAAATTTTTTATTAAATTATACATTGTCCATTTTGGTCCAATACCTTTTTCCTTCCTTCTTGCAGTGGCATGATGCCACGCTCCTTAATTTTTTGTTCTCTGCTGGCAAAAAAGTTAAATTTTTGAACTCCTTTATTTGAATACGGTTTTCCAACTAAAAATTCCCTCTATGGAAGCGATTCTTTCTGAAAAAAATTGGTTTTCAAATTGATTGAATCGTAACCCCATGAATCAAATTCTAAAAAAAAAATCGAGGTTAAAAATATCGTTTTCCCTAAGAAATCGATTCTTTTTATCGTCTGCATTTAAAGTAAATATTAAACATTTTTGAAAAACCCGAAAAATACTTTTAAAAACGACCCCACCCAGAAAAATAAAGGGAAATTTTTTTAGTTTTTGGGAATTCGACAGTTACAATTTTTTTTTAATCATATAAAGTTTTCAGGTATAAAAGAAGATATTTATTTTCAAAAATGTATTTGTTCAAAAAAGTTTAAAAAAATAGATAATATAACTTAAAATTTAATGTGATAAAGATAAATATTTTTAAAAAAGATAGTACATTCTACCAAATGAAAAATTTTTTTGGTTTTTAAAAACAAAAAATGTCACCCCAACCCGGTAAAAGGGGGTTAGGGGGACGCTGTTTACGGGCTTTGGGACGGGGTTCCGAATTCGGGAAAAAAACAGGGATGTTTGCAAATGAAAGTGCCTTTGCGACGCAGGGGAACCTCTAAAAAACCGTCAACCCGGGAAGTTTTCCGCGTGTTTGGTGGAAGGGGAAGAGGGGGGGAGGCCACTGACCCTCCCCAGGATGTTCTCCTCTAAAATGGGGTGGATACGAAAAAAAAATCATTTTTGTCACCTTGGGTGGGCCTCAAAGCTGGCTAACGACAGGTGTAAAAAATTTTAAACCCTTAGCCCAGAATTTTGAGGGCCCCCGACCGAACTTCGTCAGGCAAAAATGGCATTAGTCACCAAAAAAAAGATCGAATGCTGATTTTTTAAAAATAAAAACATTTTTCTGAATGGATTCAGTGCTAATATCGGGTTTAAAAATCGACTTTTTGGCCCAAAATGATTATTTTTAAACGATCCAAAGCCATCCCCCAGTATCATCCTCATTACTTGACCATGGCTCAAAAGTACGATGTACGTTGCTAAAAGCCCTAGTGTAGCTCAACAATCTGACGCTAACGTTCATTCGGTGGCACTAGGACTCGAACTCATGATATGTCACTCACGAGTTCGAGACCATAGCCATTAAGATACTGCGGTAACATATTCGAATTCAGATGTAAAATTATTGTTTTATGAGGTTCTTCGGAAAGAAATTTCAGTTTTTTTTTTTTTTTAAGAAAATGAAAGACGATTTCCTTATAAAGAATAAATATTTTATTAAATTGTGTTCTGTTCATTTTGGCATTATACATTTTACCATCATCTTTCTGGCAATAGCATGATACTACACTCATAAACTTTTTTTGTTCTTTTCTGGTAAAAACCTGATCCATGTGATTTTTGACCTCCTCATTTGAAATAACGGTTTTACCATCTAAAAAATTTGTAGAGATGGAACAAATAATAACCAGAAGGTGCCAAATCTGAAAGAATATGGTGAGTGAGTGTGGCAGTATATCCAATCCAAGCTGTAAAAGCTTTTGGCGAGTTACCAAACTTATATGAAGTCTCGCATTATCTTGGTGGAGCACGACACTTTTTTTTATTGATCAATTCTGGCCTTTTATGTTTGAGTGAATCATTCAATGTGTCCAGCTTATGACCCTACACTTCAGAATTGATAGTAGCGTTATCCGTAAGAAGCTAAAAATAAATTCCTTTGAAATCCCAACAAACAGATAACATTGCATTTTTTTAATGAATATCAGCTCTCGCAATGCTTTCAGCCGGTTCATCTTTTTACTTCATAATCTCTTGTGTTTAACATTGTTATAACCCATTTCTCCTCCACATGATGATGCGCTTCAATATATGCTCTTTTCTTCAAGCGTGAGAAGCAAATCACAAACGTTAACGTGACGACACGAATTTTTCCGTGAGAACATGGGGAACCCATATGTTAAACCCAGGCATTTTCAAGTGGTCATGAATACTTGAATTCGATAAATGTTTCTTCTCAGAAAATTCACCAGTTGTGTATTCGTCAATTTGCATCAATTAATGCCTTCACTGTGTCTTTACCAGCTTCCACTGGTCTTTCAGAAAGTAGTGCATTTTAACATCAAAACCAGTTTGGGCATTGGTATGCTGTCATTTACATCTTCTCTATACACAATGGCTAATTTTTTTCATGCTTGGACAGTATTTTATCTTTTCGATAGTAAAAAAAAAGTAAAATATGCCGAAAATGCTACTTTTTACTGTCCTTATTTGAAAAGACACCAATCAAAAACTAGTGCGTAGAACAATTGGACTTTTTCACAAACAAGCCTTTCTATTATGGCTCTCAAAACATATAATACTTAAGCGGCTTGCGTGTGAAGTCTGTGTGAAAAAATACACTTAAGGTATCCGACTACGTTCGGAACCATGATTTTAAAAAAGCGCATAAATGTGTTAATATTTGAGTGTCACTTAGATTAGAATACATGTATAAAATTGTTTTAAGGACATTAGGACAAAACAATTGTTAAATACAATATTTTGGCAAAATTAACTTAGAGAATAACCTTTTTTCCAAACGTTCTCCTTTTGTAAAAAATGCTTCATGTATTAATATATTTGCCTGTATATAGCTTTCAGAACTCTGTACAGAGGCTCAATTATGACTTTTTGAAAGAACTGCATTATTTTGAGAGTTACAATCATTTGAAATAATTATCGTATTTTCTTAAAATTTCTCCCTTCTGTTTTCGTAAAGAGCATGGATAAACCGACTTCCAAGTTATGCGTTCAAAAATTCTAGTTAGGCCTCTGTACTAGGGGTCTGAGCTGAATACAGGCAAAATATTGGCAATGAAGCGGCTGAAAGAGGCAGGTTGATAAGAGATGGCCGCGGCCTCTGTATTTAAAAACGATTTTTTTGTCATATTGTCGCCAAAAAACTGGTAATACGCCATATTCTAATCTGAAATGACTTACTATATCATGAAAAGTAACAAAGTATGGTTCCAGGCTGTAGTCGAATACTATGGCTGCTATAGGAAAAACGAGCGCTACTTTCCCAACAGCAGCTATCTTAGAAGCAAATCTACAAAGATCTAATTACTCGTCCAAAGTAATGAATTATATGTATATTTCTTGAAGAATGTTTTAGGCATTTGAGGGAATGAAACAAAAACAAACAAGTAGAGCTATTTACGGAAACCAAAAATAATCCTAAGAATTTGATTGACAATCTTTTGTCTGAAATTAAGGTAGTAATTAGTCCTCATTTTGGCATAGTGGGGAAGTTTGGAGAATAGAATGCTATTTTAAGTGCCGTCCTCGTCAGATAACTGAAGTTCAAAATTACAAGGTCCATCAACAATAGGAAATTACAGAAATGATTTATATAGAACATATATCCATTTAATTATTCCTTATTTATTTCCCTTAAATTAATATTTTTCTCCTTAGAAATGATGCTTATACATTTTTATCTTTTGAGTATTTAAAATAATATAATATTTTATATTTTGTATGTCCTTCATGTATATGTCAAATTGGACTTAATATAATTTACATAGAAATATAATAAAAAAAAAACATTAAGCAAAATAAACGAAGCAAAACATTATTGAATAGCAATATATGTCGTCACAATATTCTTATTCAAACGCTGACATCAAGGCTGCTTTGTTATCGAGGAACAGACATTGAAAAGCGCTTTAATTTTGCTCATTATTAATGCTTGAAGTAAGAGCTGATGAATACGGCGCATTTTTTCAATTAGCAGCAAATTTTCAAAATTATTACAAGAAATTTTATCTGGTCTTTAATAGTTTCTGAATTCAACCAGTAGTAATATATAATTCAATCACTTTAGTTAATCATTTGTTCGAAGTTCATTGGATATTTTTAAACATTAACTGAGCTCTAAATTTTAGAATCAAGATAACGCAACAATATTCACTTTTAACATCAAAGGAAGTACTAGTATGTTATAAACCTTCCTGGTACACTTCCAAGAGAGAAGAGCGCCACCTGGCGATATTTACAGGGATAACAAACTAAAAAAAATTCCGTGTGATGTAAATAACACAAGAATATCCATTTGCAATTTTAAAAAATTTTAATTTAATTTTACTACTTTTTATTTCAATAATCTTATCTTCATTTAATTACACGAGTAAATTTCAAACAGTGAGTATAAATCGAACAATTAAATCAATCATCTATTAGGCATAAAAATGGCCATTCAATCGTATTTTTTAATGATACAGTTTTTTTTAGTGTTGTATAATTCAGATTTATACATCTAAATCCAAATATAGTTAAGCATGAAATAATCGGGGCTTTCTTTTGAGCATAAAATAATCGGGTTGTATTTTGTTCAGATTTACAACTAAGCATAATGACAACCCGTTTCATCACGGAATAAATAATTATAATTGATTAAGCTACATATGGCTTATTCTACTGTGCTAAGTGAGATAGGGCCGGAAAAAAGACAGAATTGGTTTTACTTAGAAGACCGTTATTGCATCAGCAAACATGTGTCTTTATGTAAAAAACAAGTAATATAAAAAAAAATTTAACTCAATTCCTACTTAGAGCAACAAAGAAAAATTTTATATTTTAGCTACTTTTTATTAATTAGTTACAATTAATATAGATATGTATATACACAGGACAGAATCACAACATTAAGTGGTAATTAATTTTTATTAATTATCATTAAAGTATCGTATTCTCATCCAAAACAATCGTGTATATAAAATTTCAGATCAATTGAATGTTTTAAAACGTGAGAAAAAAAACCTTTTCAAGTTTTGTCACAAGTCGCCAAAAATGATGATAACGTGGCTGTATTTGAAATTCTTTAAATAATTAGTTTTAATCAATTAATTTTTATTAATTATAATTAAATACTGTATTTTCATCCAAAATAATCATGTATATAAAATTTCAGCTCAATTGAGAGCTTTAAAATGTATTTTATGAACGATTGAAAATTCCACCAAGATAAATAAATCTATAGAGTGTTAGCTAATAGTAGGAATTGAAATAGATAACAACTTAAGATTTAATATCATATTTTTAATAAATAAAAACTAATAAGAAAATATAGGCAATATATCTTATATCTAATTCATGTTTAATTCAATTTTAATACACTGCCGGCCACACAAAATGCAACACCAAGGAGGACCAAAGATATCGCAGCGAAATTTATTTGCCAGATAACATGTTGTACATTGATTGATTGAATATTAACGTCTTACTGTTCAGCTACACAAGGGCTTTTGGCGACGGACCACGTAATTTTGAACCATGGTCAAGTGACGTGGACGACACCTGAGCTGGCACCCCCCTCTCCTAACTGCCACACCACACCAACGGGAGGACGATTCAGCTCTCGACAGATTTAACGTGCATCGCTGCCCTATACGGCGGGTCTTTAGTGGTACTGGGCTCGAATTTGTGACAAGGCAAGCCACGATCCGATACCTATACCACTCGGCTACCACGACCACAAAACAGGTTGTACAAAAATCAAACGATTTAAATTAATGCCTCTTGTACCGTGTGGATAATGACAAAATCGGTAGTTAGCGTAGCCACCATTATTGGCTATAACCGCTGCCACACGTCTCGGTATAGAATCAAAGATGCTTTGGATGTATCCTGAGAGTTCAGCATTCCATGCAGCTTCCACAAATTGCGAAGGTTGATCTGGTGTAGCAACGGATGGTGTATCCTGGGCCAGTCATTGGGAAAGCATGGACCACAGGTTTTCGATTTGCCATAGATCGGGAGAACAAGCAGGCCAAAGAAGCAATTTAATCTGATGGATAAAGAAGAGCTCTTGAACATTGCATGCCACGTGTGGTCACGCATTATCCTGTTGGAATATGGCTGATGGCAAGCGCTGAATGTATGGGAAGACCACGGTACCTACTCCTCATAGGCTCCCTGGCTGTTCAGTGTATCGGCAATGCGTACTAGAGGGGTACAGAAGTGAAATCCAATACCACTCCATACCGTGATACCGAGTGAAGGACCAGTGAGGCGATGAATAACGCAAGAGTTCAGCAGCCTTTCACTACAGTGTCTCCAAATTCGAATCCGACCATCGTGATGTTGCAGGCAAAAGCGGGATTCGTCAGTAACACAAAGTCGTTTCATTCCGTTGTCCGTGTTCGCCGTTCATCACACCATTGGCGGCTCAAACACTTGTGGTTTCCAGTCAAGTGTAAACGAAGCAATAGAGACCCCTTGCAGACATTCCACTCTGCTGTAAACTGCACCGAATGATGCGTAACAGACTAAATCTGCTGTTCTATGGTTCGTGATGTAGCTGCGCGATCCATCATTGCCATTCGCACAATCCGCCAGTCATCAACTAAATCAAAAAGTAAAAAATATAATTACAGTAAGACCAAGCTTAACGCGGGGTATACGTTCCATCAAAATAGAGTGTAATATGAAACAGCGTTAAGCGAGGTTACCTGTATCATGTAAATAATGGGGTTAGGGAAAGAGGGAAGGAAAATTGGCCAGGTATTTTACCATTAAATTTATTAATTATGTGTTTTATAACAATAAAACAAAAATGTATTTCCTTCAAATATAGAAACATAATAAATGAATATACATATAAAAATAAATAAAATTCTAAGTCAATATGTTTAATTTCAGATCATACAGTATCTTCTGTATTTCCAATTTTCTGCCATTTTATTAAGAAGGCATCTAATGTAATTTACGTTTTCCTTTTGCGCTCTGTTGGTAAGTGGAACATCCATAACGCCCCGTCGTTCCTTAGAACTCCTGTCAAAATTTGCTCCTGTTTTTTTTGTTTTTTTCCTTGTTGCTTTATTTTCGTGTTTTTTACTGTCACCCATGATAAAAATTAAAAATCATAATATTTATTATAGCAGCAATCGTTATATATCATATAAATTTATACTGACAATAACGTTAACAAATGTTTTGAAACGATAAAAATACGTTGTACCTTACCGCTGGAAGAAGAAACACAGATAAACTGTTTCGGATATCAGGAAGCCACCGCGTAGTGGCAATTTCGGGAATACCACAATTCAAATAAAAGAGCGTTAAACCGAAACAGCGCTAAACGGAATAGCGTTAAGCGAGGTCTTACTGTACATATTTAATTAGTAAAGGAAAACTTTGACTGTATGAACAAAAACAATTGAAATGAAAATCTTGTATTGAATTCACTGTATTAAACTCACATATACTTTATATAGTTTAATGTAAAAAATAATAATAAAATTTTCCGAGTTAACTAGTGTGTTTGTTCTTCATTAGTTATCTTTTCATGATTAATTTTATTAATTCGTATCTATGATCCACTGTGAGATAATTTAGTAATTAAAGGCAATAATAAGATAAATCTTATTAATAATCCGAAGAAAAAAATGTAGCTTTTCTTAAGATATATAAACGAAAAGTGTTATATAATTTGAATTTAAGGAACCACATTAACCCTTTATCTACCAACGGTACTTATAACTACCACTCACTTTAAAATTACATAGAATAACCAATTTACGAATACTCTGACGGTACTTAGTAGGAATATTTTTTGAAATCCACTCTTCCAATATATATGGCAGAATGGGTTCTATGATGAGTATTTTAGAGGGAAAGGCGAATAGTTTTATAGCAGAAATTGCATTTTCAACTGACAGCGTTTTCAGCGGATTGAGAAGATTGTTATTTTAGTTCCAAAAAAATAATTAATATCAAAAGGTAAGTGTCTTTTTTTTGTATGTTAATCTTAGAAAACGATTTGACTCTTTATTAAAAGTGAACAGTGTGTATAACTAATTTTACATTTGAATATCTTTAATTAATTAACTAACTCTAATTAAATTTACCAAAGTTGAGTATTTTGGTTATGTATATCCCTTTATTTTCAATGTAGTAATTTAAAAAAAAAATATTGCATGAAAAAAACTGCAGTAAATCATAATGCGATAGATAAAGGGTTAAAACGCAAAACATTCAATTCTACAAATCGGATACATAAACATACCAAGCAAACTGGTTCTTAACTCTCGTAACAGCAAATATTTCTTTCCATTTAACAAAAGGAGCCTAGATATTAAATCTTTCCTTCATCGAAAAACAAATATATACATATATTCACCAGTATCTTGAAAAATAGGCATAAAAATACATAGTTGCTACCGATATCAATAGAAATACAAATAAAAATTTTCGGATGTTAACGATTGTTCGTTTCTGATGTCACCCGATTTTGGAAGTAATGCTTTTTCCTTTTGCTAAACATTCCTTTTCCCACCTTCTAGGATTTTAGAATTCTTCGAAAAAGATTAAAGAAAAAAAAAAATGTGAAAATAACATCAAGAAAACTGTTAGTGGAAAGGAAACGGTATACGATAATAAAGTTCTCAATCAATCATTTCGGATAGATTTTCTCATCGCCAGCAGATGGCGCTTCTGATGCAAACGTATCGAGAAATGCCTCAAGGGAGAGGTGCGAATATAGAGTGCATATTTTTTACTTACAATTTATGAACTGAAGGAAAGAGGAAAAGAGCATATCTTTCATCTAAAAATGATACATGCTTCATTTTTAAAGTACATGGTGCATAATTTTGATCGGAGACACATTGTTATATATGTATCTCAAAACAAATAATAATTCCCCCCCTGCTTTTTTTTAGAGTTTTTATCATTATACACCTCCATTATATATATATATATATATAATCTAAAAGCAGTGGTTCCTAAAATTGTCCCTTCAGAACCCCCGAGGTCCCCAATATTATTCGGGGGTGGGGAGGGGTCCGTGGAAAATTAAAATTGATTTGGGAATCCCTGAGCAACGTCAGGGTTATATAAAATAAAAAAATTTGATCCATTTTTTTTTATGGAAATTTAAATAAATAACAATAATTCACTTGGGTATTCTCAACTGGGTGTTGAACCCTTTTGCGCATGGAATAACTGAGAACTCAAACACAAGTGAATCCACATTGATACAGGAGTATCTTATTGTAATATCTACAAATGATGGACTTTAGCCAATGTTTGAACAAAGATACCACAAATTCTGGTTACAAAAACAGATCCCAATTTCATATGCTGCATTATAGGTTATTGTACACAAGTTATTGACGACTTACCCGTCTTCCAACTTGGTAGAACGTGGATTTAGTGCCATAAAAACCTCCTCATCACGCACACAAAAAAAGAAACCGACTAAAAACTAGTACTCTTGTGGATTTGCGGGTTATTCAAAACTGAGACAGACTAAATACACTCATAACATCTCATTTCATCCAAGTCATTAATTTTTTAATTTTATTTTAAGCAAAAAAGTTATAATTTCAATAAATTGTTTTTTTTTATTTGTAATTCTTTTTCAATGTATATATATGTAGCTTTTTCCCTTGGAGTCCATGGGAAAGTTTTGAGTTTAAAAAGGGGTCTGTGGGCAAGTTCTGATTTTATAAAAGGGTCAGTGGGCAAGTTTTGACTATAAAAAGGGATCCATGGCTTAAAAATTTAAGAATCACTGTTTTAGAGTATAAACACTTAGTAAAAAAGTTAACTTGTTGACTTCTAATTCATATTCGAAAAATTCTAAAAGTATAATTTTTCCGAAGAACTTCAGAAGGTAGTTTTCCTTGTAGAAAAAACTAAGCAAATGTTGTTTTCTTCGTACTGACTATAGTTCTCATTTTTCAATGTTCAGAAAATGGGGTTTATATATTCCAGACAAAGTGGGAGGGCTCTGTGACGATAGGCTGAAGTGTCCATCTAAGTAAAATAATGATTATTCATTTAAAATACAATGGAGTTTTTCTTCTGAAAGAAAATTCATGGAATCAACGAGAAGAAACTCGGTTTATTGTATGGATTAATGGAATTTCATACACTTTTTTCTATTGATAGATTGTAGTTGAGAATGGATTTATTAAAAAACACTCTGCTATTTTTTATTAAGAATTAACATCTATTTTATTGTTTCTAATTCCACCTGTCTGACGGTGTCAGATCGAGGTCTACGAAATTCATTGCGGCATTGGGCTAAGATGTACGCCTGTCTTTAGCTGTAGTTCAGAGCACCAAACATGTGACAGTACGATTTGGCTCGGTTCCACCCCGATTTTGAGGAAGAACACCCTGGAGGTGATCAGAAGCTTCCTACCTCTCTTCCCGTTCCCCCAACCTCAGGAGAGGATTTGGAGCTCGACGACTATTTAGAGTACCCCCATGCCTCAAAGGCACAATACATTTACAAACATCCATCTCCAGGATTCGAACCCAGGCCCTACGGCACAGCAGTCAGCTTTCGTAACAACTATAACGGATGGGTGGCTGTATTCATTTTATGAGAAGTTATATTAAAATTCTAGCTTTTTAAATTCGAAGGATTATTACAAATGTGGATTATTTTCTCCTGAAAATAGTTTCCAGTTTTAAACTGGAAAAAACTTTTAAGTCCTTTTCTTTATTTAATGTAAACAAATATAATCGATTTTTGTTCAGTTCACTTATTAGTATATCCTATCTGAGTCACTTCATTCAATGTTCCATCATTCTTGTTAACAAAGTAAGGAAAAATGGTTAAAGGAAAAAAAGAAAATATTGTATAGTGATAAAATGGCAGAGACAGAGATGGCTTTAAAAAATGATGATATCAATATAGAAAAGTTAGATCTGATGTTTTGATGCATTTTGCTTTGCTTATTAAAATCCACTAGCTTTAAATTTTAAAGTATTTATCCTAAATATTTCCATAACAATTTGTAAAATATTATTTAAATAATGCATTTATCAAAAAAGTATGAAATGCAAGGGTAGAATTTTAAAAGAA
>BMAV01007822.1:0-10040 GCA_019973955.1 Trichonephila inaurata madagascariensis
ATCAAAAAAACTTGTTTAATTAAACTTTTTTCCGAATTAAAAAAAGTTTCAAGTTTTAAAGGTAAAAGCATTCTAACACATCAAGAAATAATATTTTTATTTAAAAAATTTTTTTAAAATAAATTATAAAAAAGAGAATAAAAAAATAAAAAATATAAAATATTGAAATGGTCCCATATTAATTAGTTAGACAAATTTTTTTAATAAAAAAACGAACCCAGTGAAAACAACACAAAAAAAGGGGAAAAAACTTTCATAGAATTTAAGTATACAAGTTTTTCTTGTATGGAGAACGGGAAAAAAGTTGTTTTTTAATCTAAAATAATAATATGTGTCTTTTTAAAAAAACAATAATCTAATGCACATACGGGGTAAATTTTTTATTCAAGAAATATATAGGATTGAATTTTTTCATACTTGTTTGAAAAATTTTGAAATGAAAAATTAAATTAAAGTTAACTGCTTCAGAAATATAAATATGAAGTAACTTCAATGAAGTAAAAAAAAATTATATATATTTATATAAAAATCTCAAAAAAAATGAAATTACCATAAAAAAAAATAATTGTTCATAAAAAAAAAAGTAAGTAAATAAATGGTTTTGTCTTTTTTTTAAAAATTTATTAAAATACAGACAGACCTCTATATAACGAAGTCGCAAACCCAAAAAAAAAAAATCGTTATATGGAAAATTCTTTTATATAGTAGTTCACGTTAATATACTTTATAAACCAAGTAAAACAAATTTTAAATTCATGTACAAATATTAAACAAAGAAATTATTCACGCCTTTTTTAAAATTAATATATGTTTGTTTTATAAATCTTACCTCTCTTAAAAAAAGAAAGAAAGATTGCAAGTAAAACAAGAAAAAAGAATGTCGAAGAATACACTGTGACATAGCCATCCTGTGATGACTATGACGTTCCGGATCCGCGTAAGTGGAGGTGTGGGATTATCAAAATGATAAACATAGTGTTTTTAATACAATTTTTTGAATAATTATATATTAAATTTTTAATTTGACAACTTTTTTTAAAGGAGAGTTAACCCCCAAAACCTTGTATTTAAGTCAGACCCGCAACTAGATCCTTTATTTTAAATTATAATAAATAAACCGATTCATCAAATTACTTATACCAAATATTACCTTCTGCAGATCCCCTTTCCCCAACTGTTGAGAGAATTCTATAATGAATTGACAAAGCGAAGTTTCCAACTTTTTATTTGAATTTCTTTTCCCTCCCAAAAAGCTATGGATTCTAACTTTGATCTGAAAGATTCCACACTCACTATCTCTAAACTTCCCGCGCTATATCTTATCATCAAAGCTTCTATCCTTTTTAAAGTATATCTCATTTACTTTTGCTTCGTTTATCTTTTTTGGTTTTGGGGTTTGGGAAAGGTTTTGATTAATCGGGCGTCAAAAAATTTAAGGTTATGTTGGAAGGACGGAGAGACGTCCAACCCCCCCAAGAAGAAAAACGTATTTACAATTCTCAATGCCAAAAAATTACGTGTCTAAATCTCTATTTCTAAACTTCCTTTCTGAGTTTTATTTAAATTTTAATCTTAAATCCTCATTTTAACTTTTATAATTTCCAATATTTATCTTGATTTTAAATTTTTCATTATCATCTTAAAATTTAAAATTTTAAATTTCAATTTAAATTTAAACTCTTGACAAAAAATTTTTACCCAAAACAGGAACATTAATAAAACTGTTTAATTTATGCCCATCTCATTTTTAACACCCAATTATTTAAAAATAACTATACACAAAATTTTTCAAAAAAAGTATTCTGGGTGCGAGACCCAATCTTTGCATCTAACACTGCATATGGAGCTGGAATTTCCCGCTCCCTTCTTTTTGAATTAAAATTTTTCAAATTTTCAGGTTTTTCAGGGTCAGCCCCTAAAATGAAAACTTTTGAGTCTCTATTTAAAATATCAATCATTCACAATTATTCATTATATATTATTTGTATATCACAATAAATTTTCTTTCCCCACCCCAAAATCGGGTTTCCCAAAATCCCAATGAGCCGCGAAAACCGTTTTTTTATTGTTAGTCCCCCACTCCCGCGTTTCCCGAACCAGATGCCTCATAATCGTAACAATACAACAACATATATATATATAAAATATTTACAATTCAAACTTTTTTCAATAAACTTTTAAACAAATAACCAAAAATTTTATCTCACAAAGTAACATCGAACAAACAAATGTGCGATTAAAAATTTTTTTTCCCAAAAAAAAAATTTTAACAAGTAAAAAAGTTCCAAAAAAAATAAAACATCATTGTAGTGTTTGACTTGGCTTATAACTTTTAAGCACCGCCCGAGACTTCCTTTTTTTGCAATAATTTTTGCCCATTGTTGGAAGATCATAAAAATGAAACAATACAACCGATTTTTATATGTTTCTCCAACCAAAAATCCAACTTTGGGGGTTGCTACCACTCTTCTTTCCCGGTTGTACGGAATTTTTTGTTTTGCTTGTTGTGGGGCTTGTAATCTCCTTGTCGCCCCTTTTTTGATTTCCCCCTGCTGTCTCCTTCTGGTCGGGGTTTTTTTTCTTTTTCTCCGTCGTGGCCTTAAGTTGTGTTTTTCATAGGGAACTTCAGTTGTTTCTCTTCTGTTTTTCTTTCTATCTAGAAATAGTACGGGATAAAAAAAGTTTTTTTCTTACTATTATTGGTTCCCCCTTTCTCTGCCACTTTCTTTGTGGTCCACTTCCCCCCGACACACCTGATTTTTTAATACCCCTTTTAAATTTTTTTTGAACCCTGAAAGAAGGATCTGACCATGATTTTTTTTTTAGGGGCCCCTCTGTTTTTTTTTATAATTTGTTTGGGTTCCCAACCTTTTTCTTAACTTACGTTTCACCACAGATTTTTTCCCCATATTGTGACTCATTTAATCTTTGATGTACTTTTTCCGAAGTCGATTTTCCCTGACTTGATTTATACTTTTTGGGGATCCCTGTTCAAATTCGACCTCGTCACATTTCCTATGACGATATATTCTTATTTGATCTACGTTAACTGTTAATTTTTTCCCCGATTTCCATAACAATATTTTTAAATTTTTAACTTCTAAGACTCAAAAGGTCCCTCAAATTTTTTTTTAAATTTAGCACATACTTTGTTGGTGCTGAACTTACAGGGTGTGTTTCAAAGCCCCAATCATTTACCTTTATTTTATGTTTTTCTCGTCTATTATAATTTTTTTTCCCACCTTTCCTGTTTAATTTTCGTACTTAGTCTGGCCCTTAAAAAAGTTTTTTTCAATATTTTGAATTTTGAAGAATTTTCCCCGAGATCTTAACTAGTTTTTGAAAGGGTGAATCAATTTTCGACCTAAAAAATAATTCAGCAGGTGTTTTTCCCGTTGTTTCATTCACCGCCTGAATAGCGTAAGCAAAACTCACGTAAAATTGACCCCGTATCGTGTTGATCATTAACATAATTTGCAATCATTTGCACTATATCTCGATTAACTCTTTCAGTCCGATTTGCTTGTGGTCGATATGAAAAGTCTTCACATGCCTTATGCCAATCTTTCACTTAAGTGCAAAAAAAATTCGGATATAAATTAACATTATCAAAAATTTTTTTGGGAGCTCCATAACGCGATATAAAGTTAAAAAAAAAAATGTCCGCTATTATACGAGATGGGGCCCTTTTTAGAGGTATAATTTCAGCCCATTTGCTGAAAATGGTTATTACTAAAATATAGCGGTTACGTCTTTTTCCGATATGGGATAGGGGCCTAAAAATTAACGTCACTATCCATTCGGAAAATTCATAAAATTTGGGATTTAACCGACCAGTGGTAACGCTTTTTTAAGTTATTAATTTGGGCCCAATATGGCATGTAGAGCATATTGATCAATGAATTTTCTCATGTCGGGAAATAAAAAACGTCCCGAATTTTATGATACGTTTTAAATCTGCCTAAGTGAGCAATTGGCTTGTCATGAAATTTTTTCATTATTTCTTCCCTTTAAAAATTTTTTAATGTATACACGCATTTTTACCAATGGTTGGTGTTTCGAAAAAACAATCCTTCAATTAAACGGGAAAACGTGGGGCCAATTCTCACATATCGTTGCATTCCATTTCCGGGGTTTTTAAATATCTATAGATATGACCCAATTTGGGTATTTTTCTGTTCTGTTATTAATTGTTCCCCAAATAAGTACTAAATCCCCGATTATGGCCCAAAAATTTAATTTTATCTCCCTTATATTTTCACGGGATTCCTTGAAAGAAAGTCACCACGATTTTGAGTTCCCGGTCTATGTTCCATTCTATATTGAATTCGCAACTTTAGGCCCCTCTAATCATCCTACCGACAAATTTTTTCCATTTTTAGGCGTGTTAATTGGGGGGTCCGTTATTACCCAATGGGTTATTCCAAATATGTTCTAAAGCAAATATATGTAGACATTTCTTTTGGGTTTCTGTATAACCCTCTGCGGGTTTGTGTACGTGACGCAAATACCACGGTCTGTTTTGTTGGTTAAGTACTGCTCCTAAACCAACGAACTGGACTGTAAATAATCGAAGGCTCCTGAAAGTTTGGTAATTTTAAAAATGGCGCTTTTGTTACCCCTCCTTGACCTCTTCGAATGCCTTTTGTGCTTCATTGGACCGACAAATTTTTTAAATTTTCGTTTAAGATTATAAAGTGGTTTACAAATATCCGCATAATTTTTTTTAAAAAATTTCCGGGACCACTGGGACATACCTAAAAACTTGGGCACCTCTTTTTTTTAGTTACGGGGCGGTTTCATCTCTTGTATACTCTAACCTTTTTCTATCCGTTTTAATTCCCTTTTTTACTAATAATTAATCCTAAATATTTCAATTCATCGACCCAAATTTACACTTTTTTTTTATTTAATGTCAATCCTGCATCCTTTAACAACGAAAAATTCCCTTAAATTTCAACATGGTGAGGAATGATGGAGATGCGATTATCACATCGTCCATATAAACACTCACAAATTTCCCTATCACCGGTTTTGGATTATGTCAATTGCCTTTGAAAATTGGGAGCTCCTGATAAACCGAATGGCATCCGCTTGAAAGCATAAGTGCCCTTTTACCAAATGGGTCTTAACAATATCACTGGGGTTTACTGCCATTTGAAAATACCCATTTTTGATCAAGAGATAATTATTGTTGTATATGGGATGTTCGTTATAAATCATCTATTAACGGAAAGGGTATCGGATACTTTGTGATCAATTTTAAATTTTTTATAGTCTACTGCAAATCTATATGCTTCCGGGTTATCCGGTGGTAACCCATTTTTTTGCATAAACAACAGGTACCCTTTGGGGGTTGAATTGGAACAACGTTTCCTCTTGTAACATTTTTTTTATGTGAAAATCTATTTTTTTGCTTAGCGCGGTCATACCTTTTATGGCCTTGAAGCTACTGGTGGGTTTCTCCCCCTGTCAATTTCATGGTATAAAAAAAGAGTAAGACCTGGTTTTTGAAAATAACCCTTTAAAACTACTAAACAAATTTTGTAGTTTTTTTTTTCTTTCCTCCCCAATTTTGTCTTAGATAAATCTATCTAACCTTTTTCCCCTTTAATTGGTTCAACCACCTTATTTATTTGAGAATCTGGAATTTTCAACGATTTTTTTATCAAAATCTAATACGATTCTTGACGCACTTATGAAATCGATACCTGAATACATGGGTATTCTAAATCTGTCAGCATGAAAACCAATTTTTCAATTGTCTGATGCGAATATTCAAACCGATCCCCATGTTTTTTGGGATTTCGCACCCTGTGCTGTTATTACCTGGGGGCGCGATTTTTTTAAATTTTCTTAAGAAAAAAAATTTTCTTACTTCTTCCGATATAAATGATTTATCTCTCCTGTATAGCGCTTTCAAAAAAGTGTTATTTAATAAAATAAACGTGGGGAAGTTTTACGGGGGATATACATATCGGAGAAAGTCTAATTGCCTCTTTTCGAACCCCCCGAGGTTGATCATTAACCTTACAATATTTAATCGTCCCCCTTTTTCCATCGCCCCGATTGAAATTTTTCCCCAACCCCTATTTCTACGGTCCTCTATTAAAATTTTCATTTCGCTCATTTCGAAATGAGTAACCCCTTTTTTTAATCTCTGATCATTATTCTGAAACCTATTCCCCTCGAACCCTCTATTACTTTGACGGTATTCTTAAAAATCCTTTCTACTGTTATTTGGTCAGTCTTATTTTTTCCCTTTTACCATTAGCATCAAAATTAACCTATGTCATTTTGACCCCCGTCTTTCTATATTATCGTTCTGAGAACCCCCTTTTTTAAACTGCAAGAATATCTCTTCGAATTTAGCCAAGACTTCTAAAAGTTGTATCGTGTTTTTTGGTTTTATTCCACATAATCTTGGGTCTGTGGTTCATCGAACTAAAATAGATCCACTAACCTGCTTGGGACACCCAACTCTAAACTTTTTTTCTATTTTTAATAATTGATAAAAAAAAAATCAGATGGTTCCCGATTTCTTCCCCGTTTGGGGCGCGTAAATTGGTTTTTCAATTCTTTCTTATTTTGACTGGGGAAAAGCTTTGCTAATTCAGCCTTGAGCTGCGCGAAACCGTGGCTGTATTTTGCACTAACAACGATCCCCAAAAATCGAATACCAATCTTGAGCCCTTCCCTGAGATGATTTTAAGTAAGCACATGACAGATTACTTGGGATTTCAAGTAACTGTATGTTATTCTCAATAGATTCGATAAACTCTGCAATTTTTCGACCCTGAAAAATACATTTCGGTAGAACGTTTACGACCTGCATTACCTAACCCAGAATTATACACGTTCCGGGGTTGTGACATAGCCATCCTTGGGTGACTATGACGTTCCGGGCCGCGTGTGAGGTGTGGGGTTATCAAAATGATGAGACATAGTAGTTCTTAATACAACTTTTATTAAGAATAACTTATATTACTTAATTCTAATTTGACAACTTTATTTAAAGTGAGAGTTAACACCCAATTAAACCTTGTATTTAAGTCAGATCACGCAACTAGATCCTTTATCTTAATTATAATAAATAAACCGATTCATCCAATTACTTATACCAAATATTACCTTCTGCAGATCTCCTTCCTTCAACTGTTGAGAGAATTCTATAATGAAATTGACTAAGCGAAGTTTCCAACTTCTTTATATTGAATTTCTATTCCTACCAAAGCTATCGGACTTCTAACTCTTGATCTGAAAGATTCCACACTCAGCTATCTCTAAACTTGCCGCGCTATATCTTATCATCAAAGCTTCTATCCTTTTAAAGTATATCTCATTTACATGTTGCATTCGTTTATCTTCTTGGTATTGGGTTGGAAAGGTTTTGCCATTAATCGTGGCCGTCAAAGAACATAGGAGTTATGTTAGCAGAAGGACGCGAGAGACGTCACAACACTGTATTTTCAATACTAATAAAATAATTTAGTATTAAAATTAAGGAATTTTAAAGACATTTTCTAATTTAAAGCACACAAGTAATATTAAGTATACACTATTTTTTGACTAGAACACGGGGACATGGGACAGCTTCACTGAGTGTGAAAGGGGATATCGAAGATGTTTTTAGTGAACTGGACAATGGGGGGTTATAGGTGGTTGAAACGTCCAGAACTCTATTCTCTTGGTGAGTTAGGATCTAATAAAACAAATTCACAAGATTTATGACTCCATAAAATGTGTTAAAGAGAGAATAACTTGAAATGTTCAGAAATACTTTGAAAATAGGGAGAAAAAAATTTAATCAAGGAAGAAAAAATTCGTTGTATAGAAAATGCACTTCGCTATAGAGAGGATATTTTATGAAGAAAATTGTGAAATGTTCAAGGTTCCAGGAAAAAGCTATATGGAAAAATCCGCGATATAGAGGTTCAACTGTATAATAAATAATAGTTATACATATACATACTTTTAAGTGGTTGAAAGGCTTTCAAAAGTAAGAGAGGTCTTCGCAATGAACAAGGATGTTCATTTGAAATAAATTTAAATTTTATGCAGGAACTCTTTCAAATACAATAGATTTTCTTTTAAAAGAAATCAGTTAACACACACAGAAATTCACAATTTACTCAGAACACAGTTAGAACAAAGCAATACAATAATGTAGTCACAATATCGCGTGATATGAATAAAACACACAATTGTCGCCAAACTGTAATACTGAACACCGCATACAGCTGTGAAATACGTTGTAGAAGCTACTAAAGGCTAGAAGCTGCTTCTTCATCTCTTCAAATAATTCCTCTATACCAGGGGTGGCGAACCTTTATGGATCAATGTGCCATTTTTTCTAAAGAAATGTTTAATGAGGTATAGACGTGCCGTCAAATAATTTTGACTTGTGATTATTGGGAAAATAATAAAACTAAATAGCAACAACTCAAAACTATTTATTTCGAAAAAATACATTTTGTATTGTATAGTAATAAATGTTTTATTTATGCGGGTAATTCAAGTTAAAGTAACATTAGTATGATTATTGCTGACAGATTAGATGAAAAATAACATATATTAGGATTATAAGATGTTACTCTGCAAAATGCATGCTGAATTGGAGTCATCTTCCAAACGGTTTCTAAGCGAGTCTGTAATGCTGTTCATCTCTGAAAATAATGACTCGCAAGCGTAGGTAGATGAAAATATGGTTAAAAAAGCATGACCCAGCTTCTTCAACAGTTAAATGTGTCTGGAATCGGATTCCATGTTTCCAAAATTTCATTATTAGCATTTTCACTTATATTGCTTGTTAATCTTTCTGTTTCAATCGATCTCAGCTTTCTCCTTTTTTCACCAAATTTTTGAATCCATATTAAACTATACTATAAATCAATCAGTTGCACTTAAAATTTTTCATTTTCCAACCAATCGAATTGTGACAACTTCAGTATATCAAATGAAATTACATTAGGGTACGTGAAAAAACTTGAGCGTTTCCTATAATTCTTTGAAATGAGAAAATCTCGCTAAAAACTGCGACCGATCACTCGTGTTTGTTCGTAATACTTCACATTGAACTTAGTTACTTTGAATTAAAATATAAACCGTTTTGATCGGTGGCGTGCCCAAAATATAGTGTCGCGTGCCATTGGTTCGCCATCTCTGCCCTAGACAATGGATGGCAACTATTTTGAGAGTCACTTTGTGGAATCAGATGCTAGCTGAGAGCTGCCTTTTAAAATGATTGCATTTATTAGTTAATTTTGAATTTTAAAAAAGGCATAAAGTTTACCATAGAAGTCAATAAATATAAATTAAATCAAACAGTGGCAGTTTTCAATTTATTTATGGGTCTGATTTCTTAGCATACATAGTTACAAGCCGATTTAGTTTAAGAATAATTTTAATGAGACAAATGTACCATATAACACATTTGTAAAGGAAACTTTTGAAAACAAAAACCAGGAGTGATATTGCTTGTTAAGATGCCATTCATCACTTGCAAGTTAATGTCTTTCGAAGAGCATCTATATTTGCTCGTACTCATCTCCAAGCAAGAAAAACTTTGCTTACTAATATGTGTAGACCTAAATGTAGAGAAAATACTTCATACACCGAATGTTTTCAAAAATGGTTTCTAAAAGTCAACTAATCACACTTGCTTACGCATAACTTTCGTAGTATGACAGTATTTTCAAGCTGTAACTCTTGAGGTACTGAGTAAATATCAGCAGGGATAGTATAAGAGAACAAATTGAATTTGGGCTCAATTTTCTTTAACCCCTTCCCGGTTCATTTCATTTCTGGATTATGGATCAAAAAATGACAAAATTTATTTTTGACAAATTTTTGAAAAAAGATTATTCTAAGTTAATTTTTTGCCAAAATATTGTATTTAAATGTTTTTTTGTCAAAATGTCCTTAAAACAATTTTACATAGTATTCTACTCTAAGTGATACAAATATCATGAAAATTTTCCATTTATGAGCTTTTTAAAATCATTGTTCCGAAAGCATACCTTAAAAAAAAGAAAAGTTAA
>BMAV01007823.1:0-24427 GCA_019973955.1 Trichonephila inaurata madagascariensis
TTTGGTTGTGACTAATTGAAAGATTTAGGTTTAATTATTGTTAAGGAGGGAATTCAAACGGATGAGACAAAAGTTCGAGCAATACTTGAGATGAAACCACCACGAAATTCGAAAGAGGTGTCCAAATTTTTAGGTATGTCCCAGTGGTACTAAAAATTTATTAAAAATTATGCTGATCTTTGCGAACCCCTTTATAATCTTAAATGAAAACTAAAAAAAATTTTTTGGTCAATTGAGGTGCAGAATTCATTTGATGCGGTCAAGGCAGCCATAACGATGGCGCCAGTTTCGAAATGCCGGATTTCAAAAAGCCTTTCGAGTTATTTACGGATGCAAGTTCAACAGGTGTGGGAGCGGTTCTAAATCAGAAACAGAGACCAGTTGTATTTAATTCGCGTACGCTTAGCAATGCCGAGAGGAATTACACTGTAACAGAGAGGGAGTGTTTAGCAGTAGCTTGGGCTCTGAATAAATTCAAAACATATTTAGGTTCACTACCGATTAAAGTCATTACTGATCACGCTGCTTTAACGCGTTTAACACATGGGAAAAATTTGTCGAGTTTAAAATTAGCAGAATTTAATATAGAATGGGAACATAGGCCTGGAACTCAAAATGCGGTGGCAGACGTTTTGTCAAGGAATCCGGTTGAAAGTATAATAGGAGAGAAAGTTAATTGTGCAATAATCAGAGATTTGGTACTTAAGTCACGAAAACAGTTAATCGCAGAGCAAAGGAAAGACTCAGAATTAAGTCATATCTATAGATATTTAAAAAACCCGGAAGATAGCTCAGTTAATGCCACTATATCTGAAAAATGGTCCCACGATTTCAGATTAATTGAGGGCTTGTTGTTTTATGCAATATATGCAACGTCACTAAGTGAAATGCGAGTATACATTTCAAAGTCTTTAAGGAATGAAATAATGAGAGAATTTCACGTCAAGCCCATAGCAGATCATTTCGGACGCTTTAAAACTTATCATAAAATAAGGGACATTTGTTATTTCCCGTATATGAGAAAATTTATCGATCAATATGTCTCTACATGCCACATGTGCCAAGTTAATAATTATAAAATCGCGTTACCAGCTGGTCGATTAAATCCGATTATATCAAATTATCCAAATGAGATACTTACTTTAGATTTGTTAAGTCCGTACCCTGCATCGACAGTGAGACGTAACCGATGTGTATTAGTAATTACCGATCATTCCAGCAAGTGGGCTAAAATCATACCTCTTAAAAAGGCCTCGGCTCTTGTAATAGCGGATACTTTTTTTGATAATTTTATATCGTGTTTTGGAGCTCCAATAAAATTAATAAGTGTAATAACGGTCCTCAATTTATATCCGAAAATTTTGAACATTTAAGTGATAGATTAGACAAAAGGCATGTAAAGACTGTTGTATATAGACCACAGGCAAATAGAACCGAAAGCGTGAATCGCGATCTTGTGCAAATGATTGCAAATTATGTAAATGATCAACATGATACATGGGACCAGTTCTTACGTGAGTTTGCTTATGCTATGCATACAGCAGTGAATGAAACGATGGGAAAAACCTATGCAGAATTATTTTTAGGTCGAAAGTTGATTTCCCCATTTCAGAAATTAATAATGGTATCGGACGGAACTGAGTTTGCAGTAGGAGATATTGAAGATTGTTTGATGAGGCTAGACGAAACACAAAAGCTCTCTAAATATGTAAAATGGGAGAAGTATTATAATAGACGCAGGCGTGATGTATAAATTAAGGTGAATGACTGGGTCTTATCAGAAACGCAGCTTTTAAGTTTAGCAACAAAGAAAGTAGTAGCTAAATTTAAACCAAAATTTGAAGGTCCGTATAGGGTGTTAGAAGTAAAAAATAATAATACAGTTATATGGAGGTCGGGAAAAAAAGGTTAACGGTCAATGTCGATCAAGTTAGAACATATCGTCATAGGAAATGTGACGAGATTGAGATAGGAACTGGTAGTTCGGATAACAATAATTCATGTCATGAAACGAGTAGTGTGACGTCTCTCGCGTCTTTCTGCTAACATAACTCCTATGTTCTTTGACGGCCACGATTAATGGCAAAACTTTTCCGACCCAATACCAAGAAGATAAACAAAGATATTATGCAAATGAGATATACTATAAAAGGATAGAAGCTTTGATGATACGATATAGCGCGGCAAGCTTAGAGATAGTTTAGTGTGGAATCATTCTGATCGTTAGTGCGGCTAGTTTAAAGATAGCTTAGTGTGTAGTCTTACAGATCAAGAGTTAGCAGTCCGAGAGCTTTAGAAGGAATAGAAGCCTAATATAAAGAAGTCGGAATCCTCTTATTCAAAGTGAATTATAGCTATCTCTCTTTAGGTAAAGGAAGGAGATCTGAAAAAGGTAATATTTGATATAAGTAATTAGATGAATAGGATTATTAATGATAATTGAGATAAAGGATCTAGTTGCGTGATCTGACTTAAATACACGGTTTAATTGGGTGTTGACTCTCACTTTAATTAAAATTGTCAAATTAGAATTTAAGTAATATAAGTTATTCTTAATAAAGTTGTATTAAGAACTACTATGTCTCATCAATTTGATAATCCCACACCTCTAGCTTCATGCGAACCGGCACGACATGGTCATCACAGGATGGCTATGTCGCAATGGCGCCCGAACTTATATAATTCTGGGTTAGGTAATGTAGGTGGAAATACTGTTCTACCTGAAATGTACTTTTCAGGGTCAGAGAACATTGCAGAGTTTATAGAGTGTATCGATAATAACATACAGTTACTTGAAATCCCAAGTAATCTGTCATGTGCTTACTTAAAAGTCATCTCAGGGGAAGGGCTCAAGATTGGTATTCGATATTTGGTTCGTTGTTAGTGCAAAATACAGCCACGGATTTTGCGCAGCTCAAACTGAATTAGCGAAGGCTTTTCCCGCGGCCCAAAATAAGAAAAGAACTACAGTCGCAATTTTATGCATCCCAGCAGGGGAAGAAATCAGGATCCTACTGATTTCGTGTATAGATACAAAAAATAGAGAAGTTTAGAATTAGGAATGTCCCAAGCAGAGTTAGTGGATCATATTCTAGGGTTTGACTCGAACCACAGATACAAGACTATGTGGAAGTCAGAAATCCACAAACACGATACAACTTTTAGAAGTCTTGGCTAAATTCGAGAGAGATATTCTTGCAAATTACAAAGGGGTTATCAGAACGATAATATAGAAAGACGAGGTCAAAATGCGCATAGGATGCCTAATTTTGAAGCTAATGGTAGAAACTGGAGGAATTCTGAAATAAGACGTAGACCAAATAACAGTAGAAATGAGTTTTACGAGAATAGCCGTCAAAGTAATAGAGGGTTCGAGAGGAATAGGTTTCAGAATAATGATCAAAGATTCAATAACAGGGGTTACTCAGGTCGAAATGAGCGAAATGATAATTTTAATAGAGGGGACCGTAGAAATAGGGGTTCGAGTGAAAATTTCAATCGAGGCGATAGGACGCAAAGGGGACGATTAAATATTGTAAAGGTTAATGATCAACCTCAAGGGATGTCGACAAGAGAGACAATTAGACTTTCTCCGATATGTATATCACCCGTAGAATTTCCCACGTTCCTATTTTATTAAATAACACATTTTTGAAAAGGGTATATGGGACACCGGAGCAGATAAATCATTTATATCGGAAGAAGTATATAGAAAATATTTTTTCTATAAGCAAATTAAAAATCGCGAGGCAGGTAATAACAGCACAGGGTGCGAAATGCCAAAACAGGGGATTGTAGAATTGAATATTCGGATCAGACAATTCGAAAGGAATTGGTCATTTCCCATGTGTTGAAAGATTTAGAATACCCATGTATTCTAGGCATCGATTTACAAGTGCGTCAAGAATCGTATTAGATTTTTGATCAAAATCGTTAAAAATTCCAGATTCTCAAATAAATAAGGTGGGTTGAACCAATTAAAGAGAAAAAGGTTGAAATAGATTTATCTAAGACAAAAATTGGGAGAGGTAGAAAACAAAAACTACAAAATTTGTTTAGTAGTTTAAAGGGTTGCTTTCAGACAAACCAGGTCTTACTCATGTTTTTATACCATGAAATTGACACGGAGATAACCCACCAGTAGCTTCAAGGCCTTATAGGTATGATCGCACTAAGCAAGTAATAATAGATTTTCACATACAAAAATGTTACAAGAGGAAACGATTGTTCCAATTCAATCCCATACGCGTCACCTGTTGTATTATGCAAGAAAATAATGGGTTACCACCGGATAATCCGAAGCATATAGATTTTGCAGTAGACTATAGAAAATTAAATCTGATCACAAAGTATCCATATACCCTTTTACCGTTAATAATAGATGATTTATTAACAAACATGTTCATATACAACAATAATGTCATCTCTGATTCAAGAAGTGGGTAATTTTCTAAATGGCAGTAAACCCCAGTGATATTGTTAAGACCGGCATTTGTAGTAAAAGTGGCACTTATGCTTTCAAGCGGATGCCATTCGGTTTATCAGGAGCAGCTCCCAATTTTCAAAAGGCAATTGACATAATCCTAAAACCGGTGATAGGGAGGTTTGTGAGTGTTTACATGGATGACGACAATCTCGTCTCCATCATTCACTCACCATGTTGAACATTTAAGGAAGTTTTTCGTTGTTAGCGATGCAGGATTGACATTAAATAAGGAAAAAATGTAACTTGGGTGCGATGAATTGAAATATTTGGGATTAATTATTAGTAAAGAAGGAATTAAAACTTTGATGAGACAGTTGTTAGGAGCTATACAAGAGATGAAACCGCCCCTGTAACCTTCAAAAGAGGTTTCCAAGTTTTAGGTATGTCCCAGTGGTACGCGAAATTTATTAAAAAATTATGCGGATATTTGTGAGCCACTTTATAATCTTAAACGAAAATTTAAAAAATTTGTCTGGTCCACTTAGCTAACAAAAGGCATTCGAAAAGTCAAGGAGGCGGTAACAAAGCGCCAGTTTTACCGCTACTAAACTTTCAAGAGCCATTCGAGTTATTTACAGATGCCAGTTCACTGGTTTAGAGCAGTACTTAACCAACAAAACAGACCAGTGGTATTTGCGTCACGTACACCGGAACAGAGAGGAATTACACAGTAACCGAAAGAGAATGTCTAGCAGTAGTATAAGTGTTGAACAAATTTAGAACATATTTAGGAATATTACCAATTAAGGTACAACGGATCACGCCGCCTTAACACCTAACACATGGCAAAAAATTTGTCGAGTAGGATGATTAGAGTTGGCACCAAAAAGTTAGCAGAATTCAATATAGAATGTTCGAGCAGACCGGGAACTCAAAATGCAGTGGCTGACATTCTTTCAAGGAATCCAGTCAAAAGTATAATTGGTGATAAAATTAATTGTGCCATAATCAGGATTTGGTACTTACTTCGCGGTACTAATAACGGAACAGAAAATGACCCAGAATTAGGTCATATCTATAGATATTTAGAAACCCCGGAAGATAACTCGCTAATGCAACGATATGTGAGAATTCGGTCCCACGATTTCAGTTTAATTGAAGGATTGTTATTTTATGCGAAACAACACGCAACGTCATTAGGTGAAATGCGTGTATATATTCCAAAATCTTTAAGGAATGAAATAATGAGAGAATTTCATGACAAGCCAATCGCTGGACACCCTAGGCAGATTTAAAACGCATCATAAAAATTCGGGACGTTTGTTATTTCCCTCGTACACATGAGAAAATTCATTGATCAATATGTCTCTACATGCCATATGTGCCAAGTTAATAACTATAAAAACGCGTTACCAGCTGGTCGGTTAAATCCAATTATATCAAATTATCCGAATGAGATAGTGACGCAGGATTTATTAGGCCCGTATCCTATCGAGAATAAGACGTAAATCATATATTTTAGTATTAACCGATCATTTCAGCAAATGGGCTGAAATTATAATTCTTAAAAGGCCTCATCTCGTATAATAGCGGATATTTTTGATAACTTTATATCGCGTTATGGAGCTCCAATAAAATTAATAAGTGATAATGGTCCCCAATTTATATCCGAGATTTTTGAGCACTTAAGTGAAAGATTAGGCATAAGGCATGTGAAGACTGTTGCATATCGACCACAAGCAAATCGGACTGAAAGAGTTAATCGAGATATAGTGCAAATGATTGCAAATTATGCTAATGATCAACACGATACTTGGGATCAATTTACGTGAGTTTGCTTACGCCATTCGTACGGCGGTGAATGAAACAACGGGAAAAACACCGGCTGAATTATTTTTAGGTCGAAAATTGATTACACCATTTCAAAAACTAGTTATGATATCGGAAAGTTCAAAATTCAAAATTCAAGATATACAGAAAAGCTTCTTTAAAGAAGCTAGACTCCAAGCAAATGAAAAATTAAACAGGAAAGGTGGGAAAAATATTATAATAGACGTGAAAAGACATAAAAAAATAAAGGTAGTACTTGATTGGCCTTTATTAGAAACACACCCTGTAAGTTCAGCAGCTAACAAAGTATAAAAAGCAAATTTAAACAAAAATTTGAGGGACCTGGCAGAGCCTGGTAAGTTAAGAATAATAATAATATTGTAATATGGAAATCAGGAAAAAGATTTAACAGTTAACGTAGATCAAATAAGAATATATCGTCATAGGAAATGTGACGAGGTCGAATTAGGTTCTGCGCATCCCAAAATAGTATAAGATCAAGTCAGGAAACTCGTACTTCGGAAAAGTAGTACATCAAAGATTAAATGAGTCACAATATGGGAAAGAAAAATCTGTGGTGAAACGTAAGTTAGAGGCAAAAGGATTGGTAACCAATCAAATCAATATAAAAATACAGAGAGGACCCATAAAAACAAATCACTGGTCAGATCACTTCCTAGTTCATTTGGGAATGAAAATAAAACAAAAGGTTTAGATATAATAGGGTATTAAAAAGATCAGGTGTGTCGGGGCAAGTGGACCACAAAGAAAGTGGCAAAGAAAGGGGAACAATAATAATAATAAAAGACAAATGTCATCCAGTACTATTATTTCCAAGCAGGGAAAAAGAACAGAAGAGAATGTACAGAAGTTCCGGGGCCAAACTAACTTACAGTCTAAGGCCACGACGGAGAACAGAAGAACCCCGACCAGCCACATACACAATTGGGAAGTCAAGGAAAGGACGACAAGGAGATTACAAGCCTTACAACAAGAAATTCCAGTACAAACTGAGG
This sequence comes from Trichonephila inaurata madagascariensis, assembly GCA_019973955.1. Lineage (NCBI taxonomy): Eukaryota > Metazoa > Arthropoda > Arachnida > Araneae > Nephilidae > Trichonephila > Trichonephila inaurata. Next base: position 7,273 of record BMAV01007823.1, read on the forward strand.
AAAGAAGAGTGATAGCACCTCATCGTTGACGTGAATGTGGGAGAAAACATATAAAAATCAGGTTGTATTGTTTCATTTTTATGATCTTCCAAACAAGTGGTCGGAAGAATTATTGCAAGGAAGGAAGTCTCATGATGCTTAAAAGTTATAAGCCAAGTCAAACACTGCCAATGAAAGTGTTTATTTAATTTGGAACTTTTGGACTTGTTAGTAAATTTTTTTTCTGGAAAGAAAACATTTGTAATCACACATTTGTTTGCTTTTGATGTACATGACTTCGTGAGATGCGAAAAATTCCTTTGGTTATTGGTTAAATAGCTTATTGAAAAAAATGTTTGTAATTGTAATATGTGTATATATATATGTTGTTGTATTGTTACGGGGTATTATGAGGCATCTGGTTCAGGGAAACGTGCGGCGTAGTCAGGCACTCAACAATAATAATAACGAGCTACGCGGCTCATTGGGGAGTTTTTGGAACCAGATGGGATGAGATGAAAATTTATTGTGATATATAAATACATATAATAATTGTGAAATTGATTAATATTATGGAAATAATAGAGACTCAAAGTTTTCATTTCAGGAGACTGACCCTGAAAATCTTGAAAAGTATGCATTTTATAGCTTCAATAAGAAAGGGAGCGGAAGTACCAGCTCCATATGAAGTAAGTTAGGAGTCAAAGATTCCCAGCACCAGAATATTTGTTTTAGAAATTTAAGTGTATAAATATTTTAAGAAATTGAATGTTAAAAAGTGAGAGGCATAAATTAAACAGTAAATTATTAATGCTACCTAGCTATTGAGAAAATTTATTGTCACGAGCTTAAATTTAAATCTGAATATTAAAATTTAATTCTAAGATGAGTAATGAAAATTAAAGTCAAGATAAATTGGAAATTATAAAAGCTAAAATTTAAGATTGTGAACTTTGCAATGAAAATTAAAGTCAAGATAAATTTAAAAACATAAAAGTTAAATTTAAGATTAAAATTGCAATGAAAATTAAAAGTCAAGATAAATATTGGAAATCATAAAGTTAAAATGAGGATTTAAGATTAAAATTCTAAATAAAACTCAGAAAGCGAAGAAATTTAGAAATAGAGATTTAGACGTAATTTATTAAGGCACAGAACCCTTATAAATACGTTTTTCTTCTTGGAGGGGCTGTGACGTCTCTCGCGTCTTTCTGCTAACATAACTCCTATGTTCTTGACGGCCACGATTAATGGCAAAACTTTTCCAACCCAATACCAAGAAGATAAACAAAGATAATATGTAAAATGAGATATACTATAAAAAGGATAGAAGCTTTGATGATAAGATATAGCGCGTCGCTTAGAGATAGTTTAGTGTGGAATCATTCTGATCGTTAGTGCGGCTAGTTTAAAGAGATAGCCAGTGTGTAGTCTTACAGATCAAGAGTTAGCAGTCCGAGTGTTTTAGAAGGAATAGAAGCCTCCCCCATTATAAGAAGTCGGAATCCTCTTATTCAAAGTGAATTATAGCTATCTCTTTTAGGTAGCTGAAGGAGATCTGAAAAAGGTAATATTTGATATAAGTAATTAGGATGAATAGGATTATTAATGATAATTGAGGATAAAGGATCTAGCCGGTGTGATCCGACTTAAATACAAGGTTTAATTGCGTTGACTCACTTTAAATTAAAATTGTCAAATTAGGAATTTAAGTAATATAAGTTATTCTTAATAAAAGTTGTATTAAGAACTATTATGTCTCATCATTTTGATAATCCCACACCTCTAGCTTACGCGGAACCGGCACGACATGGTCATCACAGGATGGCTATGTCGCAGTGTTACTCTCAGGCAGTCTTCGTATGGAATCTCAATCTCCCAGAATAAAAAGCCGCTATTAAAAGCTTGCTAACATTTGTTTCAAGTTATTTCAGTAAAAAAAAAAAACTGAAAACTACACTCTAAGTTACAGAAAAGTATAAAAATTAGCGAAACAGTAGAAAGTCATTAAAAATTACGCTGTTAAGCACACTGCATTTCTCAAATTCAAGGCCCCAGCCCCGTGAAATGTAAAGCGGTCGCCCATGTCTTTAGCACTGAACCATAGTGTGAGTGATGAAAGGTAGACAGAAGAAGGATGGCCGAGTTCATACTCACCGTGTGGACACAACACAAAAATTATTTTTTACTATGCATCTCAGAGATTTGTATGCCTAACGGAGGGTTAAAATTAAAACTACATAATTTTTTTTCGTTTTATAATAAGTTAAAAATTTATTTTGTATTGAAAATGCCTTTGCTTGACATTAAAATAATATGTCCTAAATTCAAAGTTGTTTTCAAATAAAAAAATATGTCTAATTAATTCATATAAATTTTCACAACACATGTATCCCTTTTTTTTATCTATCACTTACTTTGAAAAGAAATATTTTACATAAATTTCTCATTTTATATATATGTATCATAATTCGGCTAGAGTTAATAATTCTTTAACAAAAGCATATTTTAGATTTTTGATGTTCTATTGATGATATTATATAACGAGGAAGTTTGAAGTTTGGTAATCCAGTTTTATTGAACATTAAACACATAGCATTCCGATAACACAGAAACCAGGCAAGAAGACACAAAACGTAAAAAATACATACACTAGCTGCAGCTGATTGAGACATCATGAAGACAAAGAGCGAAGAGAGCGAATTTTCCAGAATCTTGGTATTTATACAAAGCGGCAAACGGAAGAACACTCACATGATCTAAGTGGATGGAGCTTGTTTATAGGTGGATATATACAGTGCAAAAGATTCCTGCTAAGCTCGTAGATAGTTATTACTTACGAACGAATCCTAATGGCCAGAATCATTAGAAATTAAAAACATGTTCAAGATTAAATTAATTTGAATTATTACATACTAATAATATCAATATTAGATATATATATATATATATATATATATATATATATATATATATATATATATATATATATATATATATATATATATATATATATATATATATATATATATATATATATATATAAATTTTCTGGACCTAATATTCCTAAGTAACTCATCTTTTTGGAAATATAGTGTCACCATCTGATAAAAAATAATTATGTATGCTACTACCAACTTTTCCAACAAACAAAAAAATATTAAAATTTTAAAAAAAAATGTTACTGATAGGCTTATTATTGAATTTTTACTCAAACAGCATGTTTTTTTTATACATCTAAGTAGTTGAAATTTAAAAATGATATAAAAAACGCAAAAGGTTATTAGGATTTATTGTTGATAAACTTTTTACAAATTCTCTATCAGTTACGTTAGGTATAAAATAAAAATGAGTAGTTTGAAACATTTAATTATCGAACATTCAGACTTGCTTAGTGTGGCTTTTGAGTGTGTAGTTTTTTTTTTTACCAGGTAATGAACTTTAGAATTAGTTTTGAAGATATTAACAAAATTAGGTTGTTTTAGGGGTGTATCATTTAATTTTGAGCGATATTTTTATTTTACCGTATTCTTAATAGAAAACATTTGTTTACAAACATATGTTGATTCAAACCTACTACAATATCTGAGAGTCAAATCGTGTTAATTTGGAAAATTGCTTACTGTTATAAATTTTTGAAATTCAATATAATTCGTATAACTTGCAACTGAAATAAGTTCTTTATAATTGCTTCTAAGTGTAGTATGATGCTTTAGGTCAACAATTTGGATTTAAATTTCAGGTGGGTAACAATTAACAACTTGCACAGAAATTGAAAAAGGATTTGTGAAAAGATCAAAGCTCTTTTTTTAATTATGTTAAAAATCATCAAACCTAGAGCTGAATGAATCTTGCAAAATTGATATTAAATTTTTAAATCTATCATAGTTCGAAGTATTATTAATTTTGGTACATAGTTCCTAAATTAATGTTAATTTTTTTTTCTCCAAAATCGAGGCGGAAAAAGACAAAAGTTGATCAACAACCAACTAGGACAGGAGAAATACAATATTTTCTCTATAATCTTAAATATAAATTATTTAAATGCCCCATAACATCGGAAATAACAGCTATATCCCATAGCTCATCTTCATTCATGAGTAACAAGTACTCATTGAGGATTTCATGGTTTTCTCCCAGATATTTAAAAACTGCCTCAAATTCCAAAATCTCACGAGTGCACTCCCTTTCGAAAGTCAGCGCAAGTAACAATGAAGAAGTACTCGTATTTTTAGTTGCGTAAAGGAGAATACTTCCCCTGCGAAATCAAGTCTTATGCTCCAAGACTAAATACGTACTTGGTGTCAGTCAGGCTTTGGGCCCCAAAGAGACCCCCTCCACCACCACCACCCTGATGAGGGGGTTACAGGGGTGTACGTTACGCCACTGAGTAGCGTTCTTTACATCAGGAGTGACGGCCCACAAGGAACATTTTTGTGGCTCGTCAAGCATATCTCTCGGCACATTATAATATATAACAAAATATCAAAATTTCTCCCGAAATAGGAAAGATAGCATCAGAGAAGAGATGTCAAGTGTCAGGACGTAAACATTAAATTTTTCTTGTTCTTTATATGTGTTTATTACAATAGAACGTCATTTGTCCGAATCAACTGCGACCGGATACCGTTCGGATAACTGAAAACCGAATGCGATCTATGAAGTATATGAAACCGGACACTATACGAATATTGAAAATCATCCCATGCGAGAAACGTGCTTGAAAAAAAGCAAAATAGGCGCAAAATGTCGCAATTTTACCTTTATTGTGGAAAAATAATCACTTATTTTTCACTACACCTTTGTGTTTTCGCTGCAAGGTCTCTGATTCTCTTGAGCAGCAGTAGTTGAGTAGAACAGCCCTCTCTGATTGTTGTTCGTGCCACTGCATATTTGTCTCTAACGCAGAAAACGCGTCAGCATTTGATAAACCCTTGCTACTTTTGTTGTTGTTGTTGTTGTCCTCGTCTTCATCCACTTCATTGCCAACAGGGGCGGATTCTTCTTGCACGGAAGTCACAATCTCGTCATTATTTAGCATTTGAAATCTCCAGTCTTCTGCATTGCCTGCCATCCAGGTTTCTACATCTTCTTCATCGCACTCTTGAAATCCTAGGATCGATTGGGCAAAGTCGATAATCTCCTCCCTGTGGTCGCCATTGAAGTCTTTTTCACCTTCTAAACAAACTGACCTTATATTCCCCCCGCGCAGATGTTTACCAAATCCCACAACTGAAAGTTCCCAATTATCCCTAACCTTGGGTTTTCGCGTCACTTTTGTCCTCACGCGAAACAACTGTTGAGCATTGTACTGTTCGAAAAGGTATTCATATGCAGCACATGTAGTTGACCCTAAAAAAATGGTTCGGATATTTGACGATCCGAATAATAAACGTTTGGATAAACGACGTTCTACTGTATAATGTATTATTCTAAAGAAATTACGTTTCTATCAATATTGATCTTTTTGCGACCCACCTATTGCAAAAGTTTATTTGTTTGACTCAAGTTAGCCTTTGAGTTTGACACCCTTACTTTACATGATAATTTTTTAATGTAATGCAATTAATAAAGTGCATTTAAAATAAATTTTGGGGTTGTTTTTTATAAGACAATGCATTTCAGTAAAATTGTAAACAATATTTTTTTGCAGATTTTTTAACTTAGTGAAAAGTTAAAAAATCTGGAAAAATATCTTAGCGTGCCACTGTTACAACTCCCCGTGCCAGATTGTCACGTGTGGCCGTTGCTTAGCCATCCCTGTAACATACCCACTGCTTTAAAAATGCGTTGTTTTCTAGATGTCATCAACTGTAGGCGTATTTTTTTCTTCACTTAAGTACAAAAAAAACCGTCTATTGACGATACTTTTCATTTTTAAATTTTTTAGTTTGTTAAAATTTACCTTTTAAATTGAAGAGCTTATATTCGTTATATGTCAAATAATGTTATTTATATTCTCTTATTTAAAGTAATTAAACCGTAACTCATAATAAACAAACAATTTTATCTTTCAAAAAGTGTAGAAAAATAATAAATACCATTCTACGATAAATGTTTTATTTTTTTCGTTTAATTTTCTTACGTTGCAGTTAAACAAAACGGGTAAAAAAACATTAAATAATCTTTTTAGAAAGCGTAGACTTTCTGGAAATACACTAACTCCGTTTTTTAATAAAACCAGTTAGGATTCAAAACTTTCGTTTTCAAATACTCAGTACTTCATACTTATCACAACGCATACAGGAAGAAATTGATGAGGCTATTTACATGAATAATGGAGACATAGTGATACGTGCATATTAAAGATGAGTAACATCAAAGCTTTTCCTTTGCCGTAGTTAATATTACGTTGCTTTAGCATACGGGTCCTTTGCTGATTTGGCGAAGAGCAAATGACATGTAATTTACTGAGTTTAGTTTCAAACGAGGATGTACCTTCTCAACACAATTACTAAAATTCAGTTTTAGAAAGTTGAAGGTGCTTAAGGTATCCGACTACCCTAAATTCATGATTTTTTTCAAAAATTGACAAATTTTTTTATGATTTTATTTTATAGGCTATCTTATTAGCTTAATAAAAATACCAAGCTTTTATTTTCAATTCAGTAGAACAAAAACTGCAAGTGTTTTAATAAAAGAAGGTGTCATAACTTTACACAAGATGTCAAACATTAAAATGCGTTTTACTCGAAATGTATTTTTTTCGAAAAATTCAAACGGGGACAGCGATTGCTCAAAAAGTTTTGAAAATAATTTGCTGAAATTTTTTGTGAATGTTTTGTATAACAGTAGAAGTGTTTTGACCTTCAAATTTATCAATCAATGTTTTACTTCAAAATTAACGGTCCTTATGTGAGTATAATCACTGTGTTTTTAAGCAATTTCATATAGTCACTAAGACAGAGTACTCTAGTTTTTGTAAAAATTAAAATATCTATTATCTTGAAGGTCATTTCAAACATGAATAACAAAGTAACACATTAAAATTGAAAAACTGAGAATTTGTTCAAAAATTTTTTGTACAGAGCGGGCCCCGTTTATTTCATTTTTTGTACATTTGCATCAGTTTTTTCCCCTTTTAATAATAATAAATTTTCCTTAAAATATACTAAATAAATTTAAAAATCACAAAAACATCCCCATATCTTAATTTTTTTAAAAAAAAGTTGTCGCAAGTAGTCGGATACCTTAAATTGAAAATAATAATAATAATTAGTTGGATAATCTGGGACAAGCTGTTTAAAAGGTCAACACATATATTCGGACAACGCGATGGACCCACTGCTAACAAAACAAAATTGTGAGGTTCTAAGTATACATTAATATTTTTCCTTCTCATCACATATAGAAAATAAAAATAAGTATTATTCCTTAAAATTCCTTAATAAAGGCCGTTTTTCCACTTAAGCATGCTAGGCACTGCTTGGGGAGTATAAGATTTGGGGGTGTAATAAATTGGAGGGTGAAAAAACAGAACAAAATTAAAATTACAGAGAAATTACCACCGCCTAGGGAATCGTGAGAGAAGCATTTCTGCCTTCAAGAGACTAAAGGCTGAAATGAGATCCACTATGGAAAATGAAAAGCTAAACACACAGTTTGATGTTGCTATGCACTCAAAATAATATTGCTGTTATTAATGACTTTCTCGAAAAAAATCCTTCGTTTTTCAAAGAAAACCGTCGTTGTACAATGACAGTAACTCAACAAAGAATAGGGATGTCGAAACGGAAAAAACAGTATGTGATATGATCCCCCTTTGGTGACCATATCTTTGATTGTCAGCGTGAGCTAGAGGTGTGGGATTCTCAAAATGAACATATATTTTAAATTCTTAATATGTCTTTATTAAGAATATAACTTAAACGTCTAACAATTTAGATAAATTTATATAAATGAGAATCTAGGATGAATGAACACACAGAAATAGTTAAACCGAAACGCGTAACTTAGACCACTTTATCTAAATAATTATATTATCCGCCTACTCTCACTTCTGATAATATTACGTCCTAATATCAAATAATCAGTCCTACCTTAATCCAAACTAAGATTCAATCACTGTATGGAAACGTCTGGGCGCGCGTGCAATGGTATGCACCTTGTAGCAATGGCTGAGTTTCTAGGTAACTTTTCGATAGGCTCTCAATTCACCCTTGTATCTCCTCTAAACATAACATTCATCAAATTGCCCTTCTGCTTACTGAAACTTCTGTTCTTTTAAAAGCTATCTTATTTGCATTTCAAATTCGCATTTCGCTTCTTGGATTTTGGTTGGAAAAGAGTTGCCATTAATCTTAGCCGTCAAAGAACCCAAAGGTTATGTTAAGGAAAAGACGCGTGAGCCCGTCACAAGTAAAGCGATAAGCGATGAAAAATATGATACTTAACAAGTTCATGCACTAATGTATACTCTATACAGTAATTGCAAACAATTTCATTAATTTACTGTACTAATTTACGAAAGGTGAGTGGTCCGTGATGCCCTAAGATAATGAACAAAAGTGACCAAACAATACCATTATCTTTATCTTTCGAATCTTAGTCGTAAACACCGCCGGTCCCCAGGGGGTGGATAATGGAAAGACTATTCAAAAAGCAAAAACAAAGAAAGGGAAAAGAGTAAATGAGTTAAGGGAAACTCCCTCCCTAAACAAAACAGGAAAAGTAGGAACTGAAGGAGGAACGGGGGTCTCTTGAAACAGGGGCGGGCATAACCGAGCCTTGGAAGCTAAAAACGCCCATGTCCTTGATATTTAAGGTGCAATCCAAATTAATTAAAAATAGTGAAAACTCCATAGAATTTCTACACAGGGCGGGTGAAACTATGGTAAAGGGGTGAAACGAAAAAATCTCTCCTCACTGCTGTTGAACTTTTTGGATGTAAGACCGCCCAAGGGAGGAGCTATGAAAGAATTGTGAGAAATGCAGCTGACTATGCCAAAGTAGAATGCTGAACGTAAATCGCCTTGCTATCATAGAACACGGTGATGGGAGAGAAATTTTAAAAAGTTTAAAATGAATTAAGATATGTTGCACGGTCTTGCCTATTTAAAAATCAGATTAGTAAATTTGATCTGGTAATCCGAAAGATAGAAGAAAAGAGAACTGATGTGACAAACTGTATCGTGTTGCCATCTACATTGTGAAATATGAACTAATTTTGTAATGCTGCAGAATTTATTTAATAAAAAATAATAAAATGTTAAAAATTTAGAACTTAATAAAAAGAAATAAGAAGAAATATTTCAATTTAAACTAAATTACTGCACCTTTCGCAAGATGAAAAGATATAAAAAAAAAGACCAAAAATTTAATTCAGTTGAAATCCTACACATTTAATTTAAAAAAAATTAATAAATAGAAATAGCAAAAAATTATAAAAAAAACCTTAAAATACAAATTCTTGCAAAAAATATTTAAAAAAAAAATTCCCATGGAATATAGGGTGTTCCTCAAATTTTTGGAGGGACTGAAAATACTGATAATTGTGGTTCAGAGTAGCTCTAGTGTTTTTGGCAGAACTAGGGATGGCTTTATCATGGGCTGAGATTCATTTGGAATGTCGGTCATTTTATTAAAGAACTTAATAGATTATTTTTTAATATAATCGAGAACAGAGAGAGGGTCAATTTTTAGATTTTTATTCATGACCTCATTTCTGAAAAACCAAGGAGCTAATTTTGAAAGACGGGCTGTATTTTCAAAAGGTTTACTGCTGAAGCCGCCTAAGTGGGGGAGACGTACAGCAGGGTCGGTCTTAGGAAAGAATTGTAGAGCAAAATCTTGTGCTTTACTGGCAACTTATTCTTGCGAAAATAAGCTGGCGATCAGCTTTAGTGCCAATTTTACTTGAGCGTTTGGTTCATCCAGGCCACTTTCATGTGAGTGGACCGGATATGTTGGGCGGAAGTTAATTTACCGTCTAAAAACAGCGTAGGTACTTTACTGGGTTAATCAACAATGTAGGCATTCAGAAAATTTCCGGTGCAGCTTTGTTTTGTAAGAAGAATGCAAGTGCTTTAGAGAGCATTGACTTGAATTTTCCAGTCACTGAGTCAGAGCTGTAACCTTGAAATGTAAATCTATAATATCTCAATATTTGTGTGATAGTGGTAGATCTTCCACGTAAATCGTTAATTGGACGTAGGCGACTTTCGGAATACCATTAATGTAGAGATTGAAAAAAGTAAGTCTGTGGGAGAGCGAATGCTGTGAAACTCTGTTTAGAACGGGGATGGGGGAGGACTGTTTTCAACCCTTAATCTAAACCAGGGGTGTCCAACTCAAATGACCTTGCGGGCCACTTCGATAAAACATTATAACCTTTATATCAGATTTGGAAACAAAAAAAAAACATTTATTGGAGTGAAAATTTAGAATGAATTATTGTTATTGTTTTCATTATTTTTCATGTATACAGGCATAGATAATATAATAATGTTTATATAATATAATAATGCAATGATCGAATAATCTTTAAAATATTACAGATGCCATTTTCTTGAAAGTTACGGTGTTCCTATTGAATTGATCTTTCGTTACTGATTGTTGAAATTTGATAGTGCTGTCATTCTCAAACGATTAAGTATACATCCTTTATCTTTATCATCCTGAATTTTTTTTTTAAACTTTAAAAAACATCTCTGACTGCCTCTTGCATTTTGGGCACAGGAGGAGAAACGAAAGTCGCACACACAGAGAATCATGTACCGTCCATAGTAAGGGATATGCATAATGCAATTCGAATTTATTAAAAAAGTAATTTACTATAGTAAAATCAAATGTAACTGTTTGATAAAATATATAAATCTATTTTAATCTAAAGAACATTTCTACTATCAAAAAGGATTTATTTTAAAACAAGGACATTTAACAGACAAATACATCGTATATATATATATATATATATATAGAGATATATATAAATTTCCCCTCAAATAAATTTCAAAATGAAAAAAACTTTAAAAAGCTGATATTTTAAAAATTTTAAAAAGAGTCGGTGGGCCACGTGTTGGACACCTCTGCTCTAAACTTAAAGGCATTCAGGTACGAGTGAAAAATTTTGAGTTTTTTGTTCGAAAAACCAAGTCACAACTATAACGAGATGGAGGGAAAAAAATTCATTCCTCTCAAAGTGTGTGTAGAAAGCCAGCCGTACTCTCTGTGTTTGGTTGATTGGTCGAGAGGTTGGACAATTCAAAGAATTGGGAAACAGCAAAAAAGTTATATTTTGGTAACCATTTGCTCAAATGTCTTAAGAGAATAAAAAGAAAAATAATAATGTTTGAGTGAGAGAAGAGCACTTCTTAAATTTGAATTGGGTCAGGACGTGACTGTCTGATAAAAGATCAAATGAAATCGAGAAAAATTTTGATTAGACACCAGAGAAAGTTATCAGAGAGAAGAATTGTTATAAAAATATAGAGCAAAATTCAGAGGGGAAAAAACCGAAAGAAATATTCAGAAAATGATAACTACAAAGAATGAAACTGAACAACGGTGGAAAAAGTTTGGAAGTCGTATCGCCCACTGGTGGCGAAGCCGAGCATTAAAATTTTAAAATTACGTTTATAGAAAGAAATTATAAAAAATAAAGCATTAGTAATAAAAAGTTCCAAATATTTTATTCATTAACCCTGAGAATTTTTTACCTTAGAAAAATTTATAAACAGATTAGTAAAAAAAAATCAATTTTTTTAAGAGAAGACGCTACTGCGGATTCTAGTGCCCTAGTGGCTTTAAATAAATTCTTTGGTAGCTTCTGGTAACTTTCAAAAGAATTTCTGCAATTTCCTTTTAATAAATTGTACAGTAGATTAGATTTTGTTATGAAACTTGACTTTTGTCCCTAATATATACTAGGGAGCGCTTACAATTTCACAGAGATCAATGAGAACGTACAATTTTCTCGGATGTCTCATAGATGCAGTACTTCATATGGAAAAGGCATACAGCATAATTGGATAAACGATAACGTTAAAAAACAGAGCATTGTTCCTAATCGCGAGTTTACATTTTCTAGAGATTTGCGTATAAATTAGCTATCCTACTGCAGATTACTTTCTAGATATTAACGAAAATTGAGCACTATTTTGCTTTTTGCATGCTTGCTCGAAGTGGATAGCAGAAGGTAATCTTGAGTCTACTAGTAGCTCCTGGTATTTGTATTCTTTAACCCCGGAGACGAATTGATTAAGCCTTCTGGAACTGCCAATTCTTCCTGAACAAGAGACAAGTACTTTTTGATACGTCGACTTTGATTTTCTAATCCAGAGCTAAAAAAGATATTGTCTGGCAGGTTCTCTTATCATGCGGGATTATGGCAGAGTCGTCAGTGTACATTACTAATTGCGACGATACAGTTTAACTCAGCGATACTCAACCTGCGTCCCGCCGCGCCTTTTTGAGTGCCCCGGTCATGACCGATTGCTCTGAGAAATTCTTTTATTTAAGACAATGTATTAAAAAATTGGTGGAAACTCTTTGACAAAAAATCAAATATATCAATTTTGCTTTTTTGCTGTGAATTGATATTCTTTTTTCTATTTGTAACGGTTAGTGATAACAGACATCAGTGGGTTAGCGACAATTTTATGGGGGGAACTAATTTTGTGTGTGAACAATCTATCATACCTTGCAAGCAAAAAATATTCGAATGATTTGGAGGTTGACTTTTGAAGTGAAAAACAAATATGGACCAGTACTTGTTTGATTTGTTAGGAAAGTGCTGTATTTAAAAAACACCAATAAACAGGAATTATTTACTGATATTTTTCTTCTTTCAAGAGGTGATAAATATGCTTTTTGGAATATTCTTTGTAACAGCAACAAAGTGTTTCTTCAGTAGTAATGTCACAGTAGTAACAAAAATATCCTAAGAAATTTATTATATTATTGGTAATCATATAAAACCATTTACTGATGCAAAAATTGTGAAGGAGTATTTCTTAAATTCTTTTACTTCAGTGTTAGTGACAAAAATAAAAAATATAAAAAAATAATAATTAAAAAAAGTAAAATAGGAGCTATAATATTTTTATCAATCTTCCATATTTTAAATTTCCAATGTTATCTTGGTCTTAAGCATTTCAACTCCCCCTTTTTTAATTTCATTTTGCGGCCCCTCGTGAAATGGCTGACATATGCTTGCGGCCCAGCAGAAAAAAATATTGAGTATTCCTGGTTTAATCTTTTAGAGGCTATTTATTTCTCTTTTGAATTTCTCGCATTTTTCTATGTTTTATTAAAAATTAAACAATAGCATTTAAGGAAATATATTTCATTCTGCCAAATTTTATGTTTACATTTAATTTATTGAGGGTGGGAAGAATACATCCCAAGGAACCGTTCACCGTCATAAAGAAAATTAAGTTCAATGATGATTATTTGCCATGAAAAGATGAGAAACATGTTACAATGCACAAAGGAACATCACATTCTGCACACATGTAGCGGGCCATCTTTTCTTGTCCCTTTCTGCTATATTTCCTACATCGTCTATAGTTGGAAACCATCTTTGGCATATGATTTCCCACATTGGCTAAGCTCATATCATCCGGAACTACACACTTCTTTGCTTGGAAGCTAGCAGGACATCTTTGGACATCTTTCTAGCCGGACATCTTTGAGGAATACGCATCTATTATAGCCGACGAACTAATGCTATACGGTCCAAACTACACTTGCCTTTTTGTTCTTTTATTTCCTTGCCACTGTATGAAATTATTTGTGATGGAAAGGTCAATAAGAAAGTAAAAGATTAGTTCGGAATTAGTCTTCCCACCAACATAAGAGCAAGGCCAATATATTAAGCTGGGTTTTGCGCTTCCCACAGGTGTATTTTGTAAGATCAAGTAGATGGGCAGTAATCTTCCCATTGACCACGAAAGGGTTAAGATAACGATGTACACAGATTTCTTTCACAAAAGTGGAAGAGTTATATTTAAAAAAACAAACATGATACGCAAACTTTATGCTAGAAATTAAAATTCCGTTGGTCTATGGCAGAGGTCTTCTACCTGTGTTCCCTGGAACATTGACAGGAGCTCCACAAGCGATCCCTTTTGTTGAATCACTTTTCCCCAATTTTAGTAAAATTTTAATTTGTATAAAATATTGAATTCTTAAAGGCAGTTTACTTGTAAATATAAATGTAAATACATACTTTATGGATAAAATAGAATCTTAAATTTCGTAAAAATCTCGAAAATGTATAAGAAACAAAAAGATTTTAATTCAAAAAATGCAAATATCTTAGTTTTTTTTAGAGAAAATTCGATATTTTTAATTCAATGCAAAACATTCCTTAACATATATTGATAAAATTTTCTGAAGCCAACGCAAAGTTTTGAAGGATGATTATTAAGTAAATAATTATTTGAATATGCAGTGATGTCAAAACAAAGTAGAATTGGCAACTCAAACAAGAAAATAACAATGTTTTTAAGTATCAATAATTTATATAGCGTTTTTAAAATTAATTTTCAGCCTTAGTCAAATATTAGAAAAATTTGTAATGTTAAATACTATACTTTTCTTTGTTTTTACTTAAAGTGCCTATAATGTGTTTTGTCGATCTACTTCACATATTATTTTACGATATATTCTTTTAAAGAGACAGTGATAAGAGAGAGATGAAAAAAAGAGAAAACAAGTACTAATATAAAAAAAACTTTTCAAGATATTTCATACTTAGGTCAACAAAGAAATATTTCATTTTATTTACCTTTTATCAAATAATTACAATTAATATAAATATGTATATATATGACAAATTACAATATTATGTGGCAACGAATTTTATTAATTATCAATGAAGTATCGTATTGCAATCCAAAACAATCGTGTATAGAAAATTTCTGTTCAACTGAATGCTTTAAAACGTGAGGAAAAAAAATCTTTTAAAGTTTTGACCGAAGTCGCTAAAAATGAAGCCAACGTTACTGTATCTGTTATTCTTTAAATAATTAATTTCAGTCAATTAATTATAATTAAATTACCGTATTGTCACCCAAAAACAATCGTGTTTAGAAAATTTCTGTTCAACCGAATGCTTTAAAACGGAGGAAAAAAAACTTTTTAAAATTTTGACCGAAATGCTAAAAATGAAGCCAACGTTATGTATCGAAAATTTTTAAAAAAATTAATTTCAGTCAATTAATTATAATTAAATTACCGTATTGTCACCCAAAACAATCGTGTTTAGAAAATTTCTGTTCAACTGAATGCTTTAAAACGTGAGGAAAAAAATCTTTTAAAGTTTTGACCGAAGTCCTAAAAAAAAGCCAACGTTACTGTATCTGTAATTTTTAAATAATTAATTTGCAATTAATTAAATTAATTAAAAAAAAAATTTCCGTATTGTCACCCAAAACAATCCCGTATAGAAAATTTCAGCTCAAATGATGCAAAAAGTGACAAATAACCTTTTTAAAATTTTGACCGAAGTCGCTAAAATGAAGCCAAGTTACTGTATCTGTAATTCTTTTAAAAAATTGATTTCAGTAAATTAATTTTAATTAATTATGATTAAATTTCCGTATTGTCACCCAAAAAATTTCCCCCATAGAAAATTTGGGTCAAATGGTGCTTTAAAATGTGACAAATAACCTTTTAAAGTTTTGACCGAAGTCGCTAAAAATGAAGCCAACGTTACTGTATCTGTAATTCTTTAAATAATTGATTTCAGTAAATTAATTATAATTAATTATGATTAAATTACCGTATTGTCACCCAAAACAATCCCGTATAGAAAATTTCAGCTCAAATGAGTGCTTTAAAATGTGACAAATAACCTTTTAAAGTTTTGACCGAAGTCGCTAAAAATGAAGCCAACGTTACTGTATCTGAAATTTTTAAATAATTGATTTCATAAATTAATTTAATTAATTATATTAAATTACCTATTGTCACCCAAAATAATCCCGTATAGAAGATTTCAACTAAATGAGTGTTTTAAAATGTGAAAAAAAAACCTTTAAATTTTTGACACAAATAGTAAAAATGGTCGCTATGTTCCAAAAATATCCAACGTAACTGTATCTGTAATTTTGAATAATTAGTTTTTATCAATTTTTTTTATTAATTAAAATTTAAAGTTACCTATTTTATCAAAATAATCGTGTGTATATTTCATCTAAATTAAGCTTTAAAATGTTTTTATTAAATTGAAAATTTAACAAGAATATGTGGGGGAAGATTGTGGATAAAAGTGGGAAAGAAAAAAAAAGGGGGAAAAAAAAGAGATAAAAAAAAGAGAAATGTGTTCTATGAAAACAACGTGTAATTTTGAGGATTCCACGTCAAGTCGACAATGTTTGAAGACCACTGATCTATGGAAAGGGTTTTGACCCCCTCCCCTTCCCCACTTTTTGTACGACGCTGGTTTTAGGGATGTTATTTATGAAAAGGTTAAGAGAACGAGACAAGGTGCGAGCTTTGTGTAATGCCGCCTTTGATTGGTCTTAAATGAGTTCTACTCGAACGTGGAACAAACGAGTGGAAAAATAACAATTGGCTTAATCAGAGGAGCTGAGAATTCAAATAGCTTGGGTAATTAAGTCTTCAAGCCCATTTTTATGCAAGACTTTCACTGCTTCTTGAAAAAATATAATCGTGGCTACGCATTTTTCAAAGCTATTGAATCAATGTTACTCTTAGTAGCTGATCCGTCATAGAGTACTGCTTCTGGAGAAGGATCATATTGTTTACAATGCAGATTTGATTCAGACGGTGAAGAAGCACAAAAATTCAAACAAGCTACTAAGCAGTAAAATAGGCCGATTATTTTGAAAAATAGCCGGTTGTCATCTGGTTTCGAAATAGGAACTACCACAGCAATTTTTCAAATCTAAAAAAAAAAAATCTTCCTAAAATCTTAAACTTATTAATTGTCAGCGTGATAAAAAGAAAATATTTTACAAGGAGATTTTAAGTATATGAATAGAAATTTCATTAACAAGGGAAGGGTACGACATGGGGAATTCATTTGGGGATGAGACTTTGTGTGTAATAGTAGTACTCCTTTAGGGTATTCAATCCACGATGTAATTGTGCCGAATGACAATTTAAATTTGGGAAAATAGCCCCCGAAATTTATATTTATCCTATAAAAAATAAATTTAAACAAGTTCCTGTCATGCAGCAATTTTACCCATATGCCCTTCCTTTC
>BMAV01007824.1:0-39251 GCA_019973955.1 Trichonephila inaurata madagascariensis
AACCCGGGAACGCATTTTTAAATCTCGTCAATTGTTTTTTAAACCCCCATCACGTATAAAACTTAGAGAACCAGTGCCTGAGCCTGATGAATTGGTAATTTGATTGAAGAAGTTGTCGATCTTGCCACGTAAATACATTTAGAAATGTATAGTGTTGACGTGCAAGAACTGCACAATTCCAGAATCGGAAGCCAACAATTGATGAGCAAGACATTGAACTGTGTCTAAAAACTCAAGTTCTTCAATCAGAAGATCAAATGCATATTGGTAATTTGACAGAAGGCCTCAGTTTAATTGGACAAGGGTTACAAATTTTATCAAATATAGGCTCCACTAAAGAGCGTGTTTTTTCAACAAAACAAGGCAATTATTTGTATGATACGCGCAAATTTTGCGGGAGAAAAAAAAAAAAGTCCTTGAGCCGGCAGGCTACTTATCATATTTTATTAAACCATCTACATCCAAATAACTTCTGTTTGCAGTTTTGTATTTGTGTTATCTAAAATTTTACTGAACATTTTTTTATAAATTATTTTTTTTTCCATCTTTAGTCCCAACTAAAACTACTTTATATGTATTTATATGCGAAATTATACCCCGATTTACGCGGTTTTCACTCTGGTTCCACCTACCAAAAAGTTCGAGATATTACTGTATAATTAACATAATTTCTTTTTACTGCATAGAGGCAGATGACTGAAGAGCCGCAATCATGTGTATGCAAAGAGCCGCAGTTTCCCAACCCCTGTTCTACACGATAGTCTTTATCGAATCAGAGCACAAGTATAATGTATTTGAATTTACAGCAGAGCAGCCGCTTTGACGTATTGTGGGTAGCCAAATCAAGATTCCAGTACACGACTCTATTGTAGTATTATCTCTTTGAAATAAATTATTCTTTCCACAAACTACATTTAGCAAATCAAATGTTTCAAAAAGATATTCTTATAGTTGACTCTCGTATCTTGAGATGATTTTATTATTGCACAGAAAGGGAGTATTCTGATTAGTCTGAAGATATCACGTGACTAATTACAAAGCGAAATCTCTATTATTGATGCGTTTTCACTACATCGCTTTTTTTTATACATGATCAGCCATCCTGAACGTCATATCTTCAGCAGATACTCTAAAAGATTCGTTATGCATATATAAGTTAATTCCAGTCTGCTCTTCACAATCTTTAGAATGTTTTCATTGAAAATTCCATGCAGAGCTCTAGAATAACGAAGCGCAACTTTTCGAATTTCACGCAGAATGAATGGATAGAACATTGTTCATAATTTGATCCCCCGTCATGGATTTTACAGACTGGAATTTTTTCTAGAAAGTTTTTAACCTATTTCGTCAAATTTTGAAAGGAAGTTACAATAATCAAGCAAAATCTTTGGAGAACAAGATTTTAATAAAAGAGCTTATAAAGTTTTTGTGGCAACTATTTTAGGCACGTAAGCAAAAATAAGCGATAAGAAAAAAAACGATTCAACAGAAATATTTTCCAATTTTCTTTTGAATTATCTTCTATTACTAAAAATAAAATTGCATTTAAATTTGAACATTCGTTAAATAGAATTTTAAATGTCATTTTTCTTATTTTAGTGATACAGTTTTGGAACAATGAATTCCCATACATTTTTCGATACGCATTTTAAGCTTTGAAGTGAAAATTTTCAATACTTCAAAACAAACATTTCTAAAATTTATTAGAGATATATTTTAATTTATTAATCTAGCCCTTAAAAATAATTAAATTTAAACTTCTTTATTTTAGCTAATTTCGATTTAGAACAACAAAATTGGGTCTTGATGAATGTACCGTAAAATCCGGTGTATAACACGCACTTTTAACTCAAAAAATGAGATCAAAATTTACGGGTGCGTATTATACGGCGGGTATAAAAATGTGATAGTCTTAAAAATAATAAAAAGGGGGGAAAATACAGTTAAACCCTTGTTTTTTGCGGTTGATAAAACTGCAAAAAAATAAAAACAAAAAAAAAATTTTCAAAATTTCTAATTTTTATAAAAAAACCCCAATTCTTGGGAAATATTTTGAAAAATTTTTTATGCGGTGCACAAAATAAAATCCAAACCCGGACCAAAAAAAGGTTCATTTTTTAAAAAAATTAGCCCTTGTATATATATTTTTGTTTTTTAGAAAAAAATGACATCTCAGGAAGTTAAAATTGAAAATTTAAAATATGCTATTTTTTTTTCAAAAACCTAAATAATACAAAAATTTAAAGATTTCAAAACATAGGAGCATTACATACGTAAATTTTAGATTTCTCATTAAAAAAAAAGGGAATGCGTTTAGGGGAATATCCTAAAACAAAAAAGAAGGGTTGGGGTGGCGTTATCCCTTGGGTTTTTACGTTAGCTTTTATTTCAAGATTTAGAAAACAACAAAATTATCTTTTTCACACTATGAAAACAACTAAAATATTTTGGTAATTGGGTTGTTTAAAGAATTTTTTTCTTTCTCCTTTTTTTAAAAATTTTTAAAATTTTTTAAAAACCCGATTTTTTTTTTAAAAAAAAAAAGGAAACCCTTTTAAATCTTGATATCACTTTTAAAAAAGTTATTTTTATTGCAGTTCTTTTTCCTTCAACTCCTCTTGAGAAAAACCAAGCAATTGCAGAATACAATATGGATCGATAGCTATTTATTGTAGTAATTGAAAAAAATTATTTAAAAAGACTATAATTATTTTTAAAACCCTTTTTTTTAAAACAAAATTTTTAATTTATAATCAATTTTTTTTAATGAAAAATTTTTTTGCAAAATGAGAAAATTAACTGTTTTGAAAGTATTTCTTAATTAAAGCAGGAATATTTAAGGCCATTCCGAGAAATGTGTGTAGAAAACAATATACGTAAAGAAAAAGCAAGATCTTTTAAATCCGATTTAAAACTATACGGTATTTCTAAAAAAGTTTTTTTTTTAATTTCGAAAAATTTTTTTCCCTTTTTAAAAGAACTCGATGCAAAAATGTAAAATTCTTGCATATTTTTTCAAAATCCATATTAATCTAAATATGTTTCAAAACCCCAAAAAATTTTTAAATTTAAACTAAAACCGCTGGAGTACCTATTCAATGTTATCGACATTAACGGGTTTTTTTTGATTATTTGTTTATATTTGTTTATGGTTTAGGGGATAAAGGGCGACATTTTTGTTTTTCCAAAGGAAGGGGAATATTAACGTAGAACTCTTCAGCTACTCGAGGGCTTTTTGCGACGGACCTCGTAATTTTGAGTTATGGTCAAGTGACGAGGACGAGACCCTGATCTGGCACCCCCCTCTCCTAACTGCCACGCCACACCGACGGGAGGATGTTTGAGATTTGACAGATTTTTAAAAAGCATTGCCCCCTGGGGCCCCCGGGTCTAGGCTCAAACTTATGAAAACACCGGGCCCCCGTCCGTTACCCTTTTCCTTTGACTACCACGGCCATTTTAGTTTCCAAACTTTGCATTATGCAGAATAAGAGATCCAGTTCACAACTAACATGCAATGATTTCTGACGTACCACACTAAAAGTTTCAATTGAATAAAGATTCGAAAGAATACAAGAATGAACTTTACTCGCTCTTTTCCTCAGGGCCATGAATCAGTGACGACCTACTTATATTAAAACCCAACATAGGAGGTCTACCAACGGTCCCACGGCATTTGAAGACCTTTGATTTCCAAAAAGCCTTTCGATCGTGACTTATCTCAAGCGTCATCTGTGTGTCTACATTTCAAATATTTATTATTCGAAGAATTCTGAAGCAGAATTCGATTACATGCCTACCACCCTGGCGTACAAATAGAAAAATTATTCAAAATCCACCCACTGTGGTACAAAATATTTCCCAAAACGGAAAAACTCCGAAGATATACGTCAGATAACACAATCGTAAATCCACAAGATGCCAATTATTTCTCTTCGAACTGCCCATTCTGAGGCATCTGCAGAAAAGAATGTGCCTGGAGGGATAATTGACTGCTGACTCCCCACTTTTCATTTCATTTCACTTTTCTCTAATGATCCAACCACCAAGGACCTTTCGAATCCATAGTGTGAAAGTGTGATGGAGTGAGGTTATGCCCATGGGGTTATCAAAGGTCTTTTCCTCCTGGAAGCATCCACCTGGTGGAAGACCTACAAACTTCAAGGTAAACACATCCCGATGAAGCGTGGTAATGAGGAAAGGGACATAAGTATAAAATCCCCGGGGATAGAATAATTGAATTATCTAAGAGGAATCGAGTGGTATTAATATAAGAAGAGGCGTTGATATTTAAATCTGGTTAATGTCTTTACGATGTCAATGAATTTACATTAAAAATGGAGCGACGGAATAATTTATTTAAATAGTTTATCTGCGCATGGAAAAAGCTGTGTGGCAACTTTTCCTCCTCTGTCTATTACGTCGAAGATTTAAATGAGATTATTGAAATAAATGAATGTGTCAGAGTGTAAAAATAGAGAAAGTAAACCAATCAGTGGGCATATGAAAAGTGCATGAACTTTTTCTCTAAATGTGTGCTGCTACAGTTGATTCGAAGCGACTCAAGCAAGAGATTTTGCTTAAAAGATTTGATAACTTAATCGATAAGATAAATGGAAGCAGGTTTAATTAAGTCAAATTCAGAAATTATTTTCCCCTCTCTTCTTATAAGTAGTCACTTTGCTCATTTCTTTATTATTGAGAATATATTTTAATAATTAAAAATGATTGCAAATTCTTTTATAGAGAAGCATAATTCATATTTAAGTAAAAAGAATGTAATAAGAACGTAACGGAAAAAAAACATACGAAAGAAATATTTTTAGTACGACGGGAAATGGAAAAAAAACTTAAATTTGTCATTCTTGATGGTAATTGGTAACTTTTCTGTAGAAATTTCTACATCATGGTTTTTTGGGGCAGCGATAGCTAAGTGTGAGTGAGGAGAGAGTGAATATAAACCTCTCACTGTTCAGCTACACGAGCACTTTTGGCGACGAACCTCGTAATTTTGAACCATGGTCAAGTGACGAGGAAGACACCTGAGTTGGTACCCCTCTCCTAATTACCACACCACACCAACGGGAGGACGTTTGAGCTCTCGACAAACTTAAGGTGTCCCTTACACGGCGGATCTTTAGTGGTAATCTGCTCGAACTCATGACATGCCTGCCATGATCTGATACCTTAACCACTGGGCTACCGCAGCTATTAATATGATGTTTAGTAATATGTATGTAAGTTCCTATCCATTGGAATCGAATAATTAAGGCTGCTGCAAGTGGAAAAAATGGGACCTCAAAAACTGTCTGGTGTGTAGTAAGGTTGAAATATTATAAGAGGAATCCCATCTTGGGTGTTATCCTTGTCATTTAGCAGCGATCCAAAAGTTTTAAACATCACATGTACAGTAATTAGATGCGGTCGCGGTAACCTAGTGGCTATAGTCCCCGGTGTGTCAGGGTTCAAGTCCTGGTGTCACTGAAGACCCACTGGAAAGGTAGTCAATGCACGTTAAATCTGTCCAGGCTCAATGTTCTTCCGTCGATGTGGTAGTTGGAGGAGAGTTGCCATTTCAGGTATTTTGACCGAGGTCCACCGCCAATAGCCCTCGTGTTGCCTTATATGCGACGTTAAGATAACTCTCTCACTCACTCCAGTTATTAGACAAAAAAATTCCAACAGCATTCGAGGAACTCTGGTTTCGATTTGTGGTCTTTGTTAATGTCACATTTATTCATAAAGGCAGCACTGGCGTAGCTAGTTCTGAGGGCCCTGAATCAAAAATTCCTTGGATGTCCTTTTTTGGGGGCACCTTAATATTTTACGATTTTTTTGCTTACAGATGTTGTGGCCCCTGTACAAAAAAAACCAAAAACATCAGCCTTTTGGAGGTGAATCAAATCTTTATCGTTATGATTCACATTTAGCCAACACAAGCATTCTCCAGAAAATTTCTTCTTCGTCATGCGTTTTACTGCGTAAAAATTAATGTTCATTGTGGTTTTCTTATGGTTTTATTGTACTCATCAATAATTCTTTGGTCAGTTTATCGGTTTGGCGCTAGAATAATTTTTATATAATAATCTGGATTCAATCATTTGAAGAAATTTATCTTTATGACTCAACGCAAGCGATATTTACAACTATATTTCGCGTTAAAAAACCTGTCAGTTAAAATAAAATCAACTTTAATTTGCAGCACATCATCAATTGATAACAAACTCATTAAGTTCGCATTCAAGCGTGAATATTCGGCGCATGATAAAAAATATAGAATACTAGAAGCGATTAAATAATACGCTAAAACTTTAAACTTTCGGAAACCTTTAAAAATTACATAATCATAGGCTATTAACTGCAAAAGTTCTTATCAAAAAATGCAATTTTTCTCTTGCAAAAGAATCGATATTTTGCTTATCACTTTCAAAACATAAAAGCAATCAGCTGTCATTATTAACTTGTCAATTTTTCTTTCAATAAAAGTTACCCATAATTACCCGGAAATTAGCCAATTATCTTGAGTCGCACATTACCAAAAGAGAAAATATTGCTTTTAAAACATCTTATACCAGCTCTTATCTACATTGTATACAATGGAATTATCTACGTAAATCTAGGTAACGTAGAAAAATCCGTATGGATAATCTCTTCTGGTGTGAAAATGAAACGATTTTTGTCACGGATCCATCGGAAACATATCGAAATTTTTTTTTTCGGCAACAGCGAGTTCGTAACGCATTGCGACAATATACTTAACCAGTTAACTGTGGCGCTCCAGTTTGAGTGCGCAATGGGCTCAATTCATGTGACGTCATAGCCACATGATAGTGAAAGCCCCCCTGATTCTAGCCAATCAATTTAAAACTCATGCGACATCATAGTCACACGATAAAACTATCTAGTGTTTCAGCTAATCAGTTCACGCGCTCCGGTGTTGCAAAGTTTGTCTTTGCAGAAACCTCTTAAAAAGTACATATGTATATAAAATGCATTTTATTTAAAAGTATAAACATAAAATATGATTTTTTTTTAATTAAAAATCTTTTTGGAGAAATTTATTTTTTCTCTTAACATTTAAACACCTTTACCCAAATTTGAAATTTTATCCGAGTTTTACAAATAGATTGATTGATTGAATATTAACGTCGCACTGTTCAGCTACACGAGGGCTTTTGGCAACGGACCACGTAATTTTGAACCATGGTTAAGTGACGTGGATGACACCTGAGCTGGCACCCCTCTCCTAACTAGCACACCACATCAACGGGATGATGTTTCAGCTCTTGACAGATTTAACGTGCATCGCTGCCCTACACGGCGGGTCTTTAGTGGTACTGGGCTCGAACTCGTGACAAGGCAAGCCACGATCCGATACCTATACCACTCGGCTACCGCGGCCTTTACAAATAGAACAACAAATACAATTAGTTTAATGTTTGTTTTTGAACTCAATGGAAAACACGTGTGTTGTTTTTATCATGTAACTTCATGAATTGAGCCCATTGTGTGTGTCACGAAAATCAAGCGATGACAGAGTAAGTTGCGCTGTTAAAGTATTGGATAAAAAAAATGTATTTTATAAAATTGCCAATTTTGTTACTAATACTTATTAAACTATGGGGGCGGAGGTGTACGGGGCTATAAACCAATTTAGCTTGGTCTTGGGTTCCTGACACCGACGGTCATTCCGACCTTAAGTTTTTACGGATATCTATGAATTTTGGAGGCCATCAAAATTCTCGGACTGAAACCTAAACACATAGATTTACTTCCTCCTTCACTGACAGGGTATTTTCTACTTGTCTTGACACTAAGGAAGTTCTGGAGAGGTGCTGTAGCGTTGATCATAGTCTTCTTACCACAAACCATTCTTCCCTTTCCCACTTCAATAAAAACTGTTTAGTTAGCACGGCATTGGGTTCTAATGTCAGCACATGGTTCAACATCAAGCAATTGGCACATCTCGATAGCTAGGTAACATCAGGCCAACAGCTATCAATGGCTCAGCTCCTGGTCGCATTCACGCATTTTTCCTATGGCCAGGGGCGGCTCTGGGGCCGGACAATCCGGACCCCTACCCGGGGCGGCAAATTTTAAGGGCGGCATTTGGATAGAATTTAAAAAATATGTTTATTTATTTATTTATTTTGTTACAAAGAATTTGATATATTTTCTGAAATATTATTGGGTGTGAATTTGGTATTGCATTCAATGTATCTTATTTTTTTATTTTGTACTTTGTATTTAATGACAGTTTTCTTTCATGTTGAAACTTGAAGAGTTCAAGGTGGGAGTATATGTTAAAGCATGAAGTTTAATTTGTTTACACATCTTTCACTTGTAAATTTATCCCCATCCCGGAATCAGATCACAACGAACATTCCTTTCACCCTTACGATGCCCGGTTTCAGCTATCCAAAGGGGACAAGGGTAATAAGAGGTTTTGATAGATAGAGCTACAGGAGATGTTTTACTTTATTCCTGAGTGTAGTTACTATAAGTTACAACAAACGTTTTTGATTTCCACCATCCGTAGACTATTTTTCGAAGAAATTGGCCTCCTCCTGAAATGGACGATTCCTTCTCTTATATTTCACTCGCGTGATATAATAACAAGTAATTATGTCCTTAATTTCGAATTATTTTGAACTTTTTTAAGAATTAAAATTATAATATATATATATATATATATAGAGAGAGAGAGAGAGAGAGGGCATTGGAGAGGGGTCGGCATTTTCCATTATTGTCCGGGGCGGCAAAACTGCTAGAGCCGGCCCTGCTATGGCTGACCATATCTGACGGAATCCTGTTTCAATCAACTTTTCGACTTTTGCTCTTGCCCTTTTCGGCCAACATCTAAAAAACACTATCATCGCACATAAATAATCGTTATGCGATTTTATAGCGAACTTCGGCCAGTGCATTACGGGAGCGCATGAATCATCTTAAATTTTTCATACTTTTTATTTATTTGTTTGACTCCAGACTGGCCTGAAAATATTCTAAACATCTTAAAATTTGAGAAATATATATATATATATTCAAAAATTACAATTTAAATAGCCAATGGTCACTACTTTTTACGTATGACGAGTGTACTCAAATACACAAAATCCACAAAATACAAAATAATCAATACACAAAATCCTGCAACTTCTCCATGACGAGTATTCTCGCCAATCACAGTTAACTGGTTAAGAGAAGTCATTTCGCACATCAACATATTCCCCACTTAAAGTATAAGATAACTTCAAGTTACCATCTGTAAAGTAAGTGTTCCATGATAGAAATTAATTTCAAACCAGGCCCAATGAAAATGCAAACAGAAGACGTTATATCTCTCATTCTGTTTGAAATCTTTGAATCCCTGTTCATTTTAACGCACCTAAAACTTCCATTATAAATTAAAATCCTTGGGGGTAATCAGGATTCGAACAACTACGATCACTTTAGAATTCGAAGTACCATGCACTTCAGCTTCAATGCTTCAGAAACAGGTGCTAATATACAAATCGGTCATCCGTTTGACATGGATGAAATGGAAGGGATGTATGCGGAAATTAACACACAACTCCGATCAAACTATTTTGAACATCGAAAGTGTTCCGCATTAGCGAGAAAAACGATGAATAAATTCACCGAATAATGGACAATTTTCCGTCATTGACTGTGTATGCTTGATGATCGTAAAAAATGAACGCATTGCGGGACACAAAACAGAGCATCGAGTGTCCGTTTGAGGAGGAAAATTGTCCCGATTCTATTTGGAATAAGAGTTCAGCTGGACAGCTGGAAACTGCTGAACCGAATTACTTAACATTTTTTTCCGCATTCACGCCTAAGAGAGGGGGAAATATAAGAGGGCTTTCTTGAAAAAAAAAAATTTCTCTTCTTGCCTTTTAATCTTTTCAAAAAACAAAGCTTAGAGCTAAAAAATTCGTTTAAGGACTTAAAGAATTTTCTTTTATTCATTCTGTTGTATATTAGGCGGAAAAAAATTCTTAAGTAGGATTTCATCGCTTTGCAAGAGTCTTGGATACTAAGCACTTGTGTGCTACGTAGAATAGAGGGTGGGGAGGGGGATTCGAATTGTTAAGAGCGGTCATTGACCATGAAGCAAAAAAAGAGTGTATAACGTGCAATAACTTGGGTAACTTCCGTTTTTGTTTATACATTGTCACATTTTATGTATTAGATTTCCAGTGAAATTTTTTTACTATTTCTCAAATAAAAAAAAAATTAAGTATTTATTCTTCACGAATTCAGAAACTTAAAAAAAAAAGTAATACAAGATGTTTTGCGAGTAAATATATATAAATGAATAATTAAAAGTTCTCCTTAGATTATATGACGAATTTTACTGACAAGTAAATTTGGTTTTACAAATGTCTTTGTATAATCACTCGCTGCTCATTTTTTGAATAAATAGAAAGTGATTATAACAACAAAAGACTATTAACGAATTCGTTTAATATTAATGTTACCGATACACTTATTTCCAAGTTAATTGAAAGAAATAAGAATTCACTTCACTATTCCCCCCCCCAAAATCCGTTCTAGTACCACCGAAAACTCGCCGTATAGAGAGGCTTATGCAAGTTAAATATGTTGAAGCCACCCGTCCGGTATAGCGGTTAGTGCCAGGAGCCGTAGGACATGGGTTCTTGATTGATTGAATATTTACGTCGCACTGTTCAGCTACACGAGGGCTTTTGGTGATGGACCACATAATTTTGAACCATGGTCAAGTGACGTGGACGATACCTGAGCTGGCACCCCCCTCTCCTAACTACCACACCACACCAACGGGAGGACGTTTCAGCTCTCGACAGATTTAACGTGCATCGCTGCCCTACACGGCGGGTCTTGATGGGACTGGGCTCGAACTCGTGCAAGGCAAGCCACGATCCGATACCTATACCACTCGGCTACCGCGGCTGACAGGGCATGGATTCTAATCTCGGAGAAGGCATAGATGTTTGTAAATGTATAGCGTCTTTGCGGCATGGGGGTACTCTAAATAGCCGTCAAGCCGCAATTCCTCTCGTGAGCTTGGTGGAAGGCCTCTGACCACCCCCAGGGTGTTCCTTTTTAAATTGAGGTGGAACTGAGCAAAAATCGTACTGTCACCTGTGTGGTGTTTAAAGGACAGGCGTACTACTAGCCCCTTGCCCCGATGAATTTCATGTGCCTTGATCTGATGTTATAGTCGATCAGGCGGCATAAGTAATAACAAATATGTTGAAGTCCAAAGTCATCTTACCGTGGCATGGTGGGGAAGCTAGGGGAGAGGGTTGCCAGTTCAGATGCTGTCCTTATTACTTGACCGAGGTTCTAAATTACGAGATCCATCAACCATAAACCTCGTGTTGCTTTGTGGCACGATGTTAAAAAAAAATCAATCGAAATGGAGCACACCGCAACAAGCGTTACATTTTTAAAAACATACTCTAGCTATAAAATAATTATATAATGTAAACTACTAATTCATTTTTTTTTTTGAAAATTACATTTGATTAATTGGTGTTGTCTGTTTTTGTTTGCTTAAAGACATACGTGGTTAGGGGCGCACACAAGGGTAGGGTCCCCGGGTCCGGACCCTATCCCTACCCCTTGATTTTTTCGATTCATTATAATTTTACGCGTATATAGTACGTAAAATTTAAATGTTTGTTACTAATAATTTATTTTATCGATTAATGCTAATTATTTATTCAATATTTTTTTCACCGTTTTTTGTTCCCGACAATCGGTAAAATGAAAAGACTATGCTTGGCGATATATTGAAGTATGATACGAGAATTGTGGAGTTTCGACCCTGGACTCCCTTCCCTTGAAAAATTCCCAAGTGCGTCACTGTACATGAGTTGTGCTTATTTTTCTGCTGTGACTATAAATATGAAGAACTAACGGACGTCTTTGCAAATGCAACACAATCTTACAAAACGCGTCTTTTGATGTGGAATGACTTTATGTGTTAAACGAGAGAAACTTATAAAACTTATAAACCACTTAATTTTATGTCAGAAGAATTCATTTTCGTCTTCAGTATTTTGTAAAACTGTAACACATTTGGGCATTTTATCAGTAATTTAAAAGAGTATAACAATTATATATGTATCATATCAAAATATATTTAATTTTCCAGAGGTTCCAAAATACGTTTGTACCATAAAAAGCACTTGCTTTGCCTTCGAGTTCGATTGATTGAATATTAACGTCGCACTGTTCAGCTGCACGAGGGCTTTTGGCGACGGACCACGTAATTTTGAACCATGGTCAAGTGACGTGGATGACACCTGAGCTGGCACCCCCTCTCCTAACTACCACACCAACGGGTGGACGTTTCAGCTCTCGACAGATTTAACGTGCATCGCTGCCTTACATGGCGGGTCTTTAGTGGTACTAGGCTCGAACTCATGACAAGGCAATCCACGATCCGATACCTATACCACTCGGCTACCGCGGCCGTACCTTCGAGTTCGAAAATACCTTTTAAAATTTCGAAGTAATATCTTAAGATTTCACACACAAAAATGCTTTTTCTAAAATTTCTATTGTTATAATAAATATATACAGGGAAATACATGTTGACATGTTGTCGCAAACAAAAGTGTATTTTTATATTCAAACAAGAACGCGTCTTGACGATTGTCTTCCATAGCTTAAATGGAAGCGTTACGGGGAAAACGTTTTCTTTCTCTTTGTCAAAGGAAGGATAATGTCCTTTAATTGCGGGCTCTTCCGCTGCTCTTCATTTGACGGAGATGAGACAAGCCTGCGTCTTCCATCAAGTGATGCTTCACTGTTGACGCTTTTCTGGTGCGGATTCCGCTCCAAATTTCATGTGATTGACAATTCACATTACGCGAGCGCATTTTCTTCAGTAATAAATATTTGCCGCTTGAAAGGGTGCAGCGTTTCAACTAAAAGGAATTTCTATAATGTGCGTTTCTGTGTCTGAACATGAGCTTCTTGCCGAAATTGTGACTAAACTTTAATCGAAGCAAAAATCGAAATGTATTTTGGTATCTTTTCCATCAGAATTACACAACAGAATTGCTCATTAAAATTTTAGAGTCTTAAGTCAGTAAAGGAAAAAAAATTGGTTTGTTTCTTTTATTCAATTTGTTTGCTTACATAAAAGTAAAATAAGTCCGGTTGTGTGTGTCGGAAATAGTCGGATACCTTAAAGGAAATAAAACGGATTTAATACAGATACCTTAATTTTTCTGATTAAAAAAGATAAATTATTTGATTTTTTTTTTTAATTAACGCCTCACTATACAAAATACCACAAGGTCTAGTAGCAAATGATGTCGTAATTTTGAACTTCTGTAGAGGAAATGACACCTGATCCAATACCTCACTCTAAGTTGAAAAGAATGATTAAAAAGTGCCGATGGATGCAATGGAAACTGCGCAATGGCAGTTAAAAGTTTACTGAATCTAGAATTTTGATTTGTGTTGGATTGTGTGAGGTTGATAATTTTAAGCAATGGCCACACGCAGTTATTTGGGCTGATCCCTCACTTAAAAGCAACATGAAAGTAAAAAATGACGTACCTCGCAGTTCTCAGAGGAAACTGAAATCATTACAAAAACTAGCACTTTATTCTCCAATCCATGTAAAAGAGAATACCAGCCTCGATAGATTTTACACATATCTGTCCTTTTAAACAGTCTTCTTGAATACGAGATCCGAATACCTTATACATCGGTTAAAAATCTAATTCTGCAAGCCAGATTATACAACACTTATCAAAAGACATCTGAATACTGGTGCCTTCTTTTCCTAACTTGGAATAATTCAGAAGTCCCCTTTAATTTAATATATAAAAATCTCATAACCTGTTTAGTGTAATATTTTATAAAATTCCTTCCAAGGATCACAATGTTGTTCTTTATCCGTAATTAAACTACAAGAGATCTTGGAGGAAAATTTAATGGAAGGATTACCTATTCCACTTCTAGATGAAACAACACAATGAAAACAATGAAAAGCACCACTTGGAGGATCGGATTTCCCTCAGACAACCGTAAGAACGCAGCATTGGGGGTATAATGTCAAGTAACCGATTTAAATACTTATAATAACAATAATTTTTAATTTGTACATTCAAATTTGTTTTCTATAACACATACACACATATTTTGCAACAAATAAAATAGTCAATGTTGAACAGCATATTGTGAGTTAACTTTTAGCGGGGAAGGAGAAAGAGGGCAAAAAATTAGCTTTGTCTACGGAGTAGAATGTATAGGAAAATTTGACCCAGTCCTCTTCGGTGCTTAAAAAATCTTTTAGAAACTCTTAATCCCGCCTGTAAGTGATTTTTTTTCCATAATAAAAATGTACAAAACGCATAAATTAAAGTTGCTAATAGAAAAATAAATGTTTATTCTATTATTTCATCCCATGCATAGTTTAGAATTTGACTTATTCGGATATCGTTGTTTTTTTAAGTTTAAAAATTAATTTTTATATAAGGGCTTTAAAATATTTCATTAGTAACCATCCTGAAAAACAATTAATATTAACTGCCAACAATGCTTAAAAGTTTAAAAATCAAGTAATTCCGCTTTAAGCGTTAGAATTACATAATAATGATATAAAACTAGTTCCCACAGGAAATAGTTTTTAGAATTTTTTAAAAAAAGTGGAACATGTCGTTGATTACAAAAACGGAAAAGAATAACACAATAATAACATCGAGTTTTATAGTGTGAACGGAAAAATACATTTAGAAACATAATCTTTTTAAAAACTTAGTTTCATTGTTCTTCATATTTGATAGAAGCCATGAACACAACTTTATAAGTTCATTAAACAATTCAATGAAGTCATGAGCATTAATTTTTATAATCAATAAGTAAATATAACTTTCATTAAACATATAAGGTTCCTGTTGATCGGTGCAGGATTTTGTATTTTCATTCCTTGACAGTAAAAAAATTTAATCACCGGGAAAAAATTTAAAGCTTAGGAAAAGTTAAGGCTATTTGTATATGAAGTTTTTGATATCTGTCATAATAAACTTGCAGTCGATCAAATGTTTCCAATAATTTTAATTAATTTAAATTGATATAATCAATAGTTTTAACATATTTAATTATTTTAGTGATATGCAAATACACAGAAAAACATTAATTACACAAACTATTAGTGCGGTTTTGAAAAAAAACACAAAACAAATTTTCGTTTAGATTTATGCATTAAAAACATTTAATAAATTATGAAATTAATAAGAAATTTTAATGCATTGTATTGACAAAAAATGAATTCGTATCGTACATAAACTATTTAAACAATATTTTTTTTTACAAGTAAACAAAAAAAGTCTTACCTTGAACCAATTTCAGCAACAAAAAGAGCAAAGCTATCCAAAACATTTTATATATCTTATTATATTGTCTTTTTTCCTACGATGTCATGGTCCGGTTTATATCCCTGGTAAACAAAACACGTGGAGAAAAATATCAAAAATTCGAAACGTAGCAGAACAACTTGATACACGTTTAACCCAAATATCGCTTGACGGGATCTTCAAAAAATACTGTAGACTTAACTTCAACTTCGAAAAAAACCTCCAAAAAAATTTAGAGAACAATTCTAAAGACAATTGTTCGATATGTGTTTACCTCAGCTCAAAACACAAGCACGTTGGGGTGGGTTAACTTTTTTTGGAAACGTACCGCGGATGGCCCCAAACGTCAACTGTATGATACCGCGCTTTGGAGCAATCTGCGAGAAGCTCTCCGTCACAAGGCTCGTTACTGGCCTTGATTAACCCTGTTTCAGAGGCCCTCGTTGGACGCTGATTGGCCGTGGGGTGGGTACGTCATCAGGTAAAGCTTTTCTTTTGGTTCACTCGGTTTTCTTTTGATTCTTTCTTGAAAGACGGAACCGGCTAGTAGAAAGCAATAGTGCTTACTTTTCCGCACTGCATATTAGAATACGAAAGAAACATTTCGAATTTTTTGTGGGCAGGTAAAATTCTTAATCGTTTACAGAGCTTGTCGTGCGAAAAAAAAAAAGTCGTTGTGGGTCGATTTCATTGCTACCGAAGAATAAAACGGTAAGGTGTTGGCAGGCTGTGATAGCATTTCAATTCGAAATGTCAAACGAGTAAGTTGTATTGTATGAATGCTCAGAATGCTGGAGAGCGCTTAAGTGTGAAATATAGGTGAGCTTTACGTGGTTAGTAAACTTTAAAAGACCCCACCCTGCAATTGCTTAGCAAGTCCGTCTATGGTATTCATAACTATTTATAAGTATTCGGGAGGAAAAACAACAAGGTTACACAATTGTTAAGACAATTTCGATAAAATACTGATTGTGATTATTTTTCTGGGTGAATTTTTTGCCCTTTTGTTGAGCTTCAGTGTTTTTTTTTTTGTAAAAATTAAAATTATTATTGTACACTTAAATAATACCACCAGTAATTGCAGGGTAGAAATTTGTTAAGATTCATTTTTCTTCTTAGGTATCTTTTTTTCCCTCAATAAATAATAGTTTTAAGAAAAACTAAAAAAAACACGCTTTGATAGTTAATCGAACTAAAAAGTAAGACTTTATATCTGGGTTTCAGCAATTAGAACATAAATTATTTTTTCCACATGCTCAAGCCTTTTTTATATTTCCATTCTCAGTAAAACTGGGTAAGTGTTTATATTATGGTAAGAAATTTTGCGCTGACGCATCCTCCCCTTTTTCACATAAAGAACACTTTTTTGTTTGTTGTATTTGTAGTAACCATGAGCGTTTTCGCCTTTGGGTTGTAACTTAATCTTTTAGTCGCGAAATCTGGCAATGGGATCTAGGATTAGTTGTCAAATCTGGAAATGGGAAATCGTTAATTCTGATCAGATGATGGAACAAAATTATTAAATCATTGTATTGTCATCGGTCTTTGACAAATATGCAAAATTTCGAGAATTAATCTTTCCTTTTAAAGTGGGTAAAGATCGAGTTTCAAAGATTTCGTTACGTACAGGTGAAGCTAATAAATCGGAAAAAGAATTAATGTTCCCAAAGTGTGTTAAACAAAATTATTTTTTTCTTTTTTTTTGAAATTTTAAAATAAAATCGAACCTCTATATAACGAACCTCTATAATGCGAATTTTTCTATATAGTGAACTTTTTCCTGGAACCTTGGAACATTTCACGATTTTCTTCATAAAATAACCTCTCTAGAGCGAATTACATTTTCTACAAAGAACTTTTTCTTTTCGGATTCAATTTTTGTTCTTCCCTTTTTTAATGTATTTATGAAAAATTTCAAGTTATTCCCGCTTTAACACATTTTATGGGGGTCATACATCTTGAACTGGTTTTATTAGACCCTAACTCGCCGAGAGCAACAGAGTTCTGGACGTTTCATCCAAGAAGTGCAACCCTTAACCCTCATTGTCCAATTCACTAGAAAAATCTTCGATATCCCCTTTTACCCTCAATGGAGTTGTCTCATATCCTAGTTATAAAATAATGTATGTTTATATTACTTGTATGCTTTAAATTATAAAATGTTCTTAAAATTCATTAATTTTATAATAGAATTATTTTCTTAATATTGAAAATACAGTGAATTCTTCGACATGCTTTTTTCTTGTTTTCCTTGCAGTTTTTTCTTTCTTTCTTTTTTGATGGGTAAGATATATAAAATAAACATACATCAATTTTAAAAAAGGTGTGAATAACTACTTTTTTTTAATATATAGAGTTTATGAATTTAAAATTTGTTTTATGTAAAGTATATTAAAAGATGAACCTCTATAGAACGAATTTTCCATATAACGAACTTTTTTCCGGGATTTAGCGACTTCGTTATATATAGGTCCGACTGTAGTAATGACACGTGATTGTTTTTCATGAGTGACTTTTCGTTCATTATTTTATCAATCACATTTGTGAAACTCTTTCACAGTTTTAAAAATTTATTTTAATTAAAAGAAAGAATTGCCTGCGGTAAGCAAGTGATCATAGTCACAAACTTGTAGTCGGCGAGTCGAGAGCTTAGAGCTCTGGTGCCACTGAAAACCCGAGGACGCAGTAGCCTAGTGATCAAGGTAACGGACACGTGGGGCCGGCGTGTCATGAGTTCGAGCCTAGTATCGCTAAAAACCCGTCGTGTAGGGAAGCGATACACGTTTTATCTATCCAGAGCTCAAACGTCCTCCCTTTGGTGTGGTGTAGTAGTTAGAAGAAGAAGTGTCAGCTCAGGTGTCATCCTCGTCACTTGACCATGGTTCAAAATGATGAGGTACATCGCCAAAAGCCCTCATCAGCTGAATAGTGCGACTTTAATTTTCACTCACGCCACTGAAAATCCACCATGTAGGGGGATAATGCACGTTAAATCTGTCGTGGATTGAAGTCCTCCTCGCGCTGGAAAGTGGAGGATTGGAGAGTAAGGTGCTTATTCAGGTGTCGTCCTTGACCATGTTTCAAAATTACGAGGACTTTATAGTTCGACGTGAAGGCTGTTTTCGTCGTATGTACATTGTTGATTTAACGCGGAGCACATTTTCGGACAGAAAAAATAATTTTTATAAAATTTTGTGACATTGTAACTCATGCATTTGTTTATAATATAGTGTTTTCAAAATTTCAAGATATTTCACAAATAATCATTTTTTTTTTTTTTAACATGTAAAGGGATAGCTCATTTAGCATTACGGTATTGGAGAAAAAATGCGAAACACACATTTTATAAAAGAAAAATTGTCAAAACTCGGATAAAAATGAGTAGTATGATAAAGTAAGTGATTCTCTACAGGATAGTGTGTGAAGCCAGAATATATATCTTTGAGTACTTTTATATCTGAAAAAAAATCCGAATGTAGGTCCTATTCTATAACATTAGCCAAAGATAGCCTTAATGCACTCTCACTCATTTATCGTTTCCTGGGTTTCTGCAGTAACAGAGTGTACAGCTCGAAGCTCGTGATCAACGTTATTTCATTTGGTCATAGGTACGAGTCCTGATCCCGCTGAAGACACGTCGTGAAGTGCCTCTGTCGTCACTTGACCATATCTCAAAATTACGAGGTCCATCGCCAGTAACCTTACTTTACTACTGGGGGCCCCAATATTAATAAACAGTTAATGAGCTATCACTTAAAGATATTTTAAATTAAAAATAACATAAAAGGCAAAAAATAAGTAAATAAAATACGGAAGTTCGGGTTTTAAAAGACAATTAGCTCAAACAATGGAGAGTACACCTTACATTTACTTCATAAATTTAATTTTAAATATAAATAACACACTGTCGAGAAATGTAAAAATGTTTTTATTTTTACGCATAATAAATTGTTTAATTTAAAGTAAAAATAAAGAGCAATCAGCGAAAAACTGCTAAATTGAAAAGTTTCAGATGTATTTTAAAATAAACATATGCAGATTTTGCCTCAAAAAATTGAAAATACACTTATGAAGTATAACTCTACCACTATATATATTTTCTACTTAACTGTGCTATTTTAATCTGCTTTTGTGCGTAATCTTATCTTAAACCTTTTCAACGATCATTTTTGTGTGATTAAGTTTTGTTAGATGAACTTAAAGCCAAACTTTACTGGAAAATGGCTCCTCGAAGAGAAACCAGTACTAAATGTAAGGAATTCGTGTATTAAGATTATTTAAAAAAGGAAAAAAAATCTGATCGTAAAATAGATGGAAGAAACCACACTCGTGTCCAGGAAATCATTACAATATTTAGAAATGATGGATTGAAAATAAATGTGGAAGAGAAGAAAAAGTATTTTCTGAGTGATGTCGCAAAAAGGAATATTTTGAAAGAAATCAAGATTGATCCTAAAGTAACTACAGTCAAACTAAATGCAGAATTTTTCTCAAATCATAGGCAGAAACATAAGTGCTGAAACTGTGCGAAATGCAAACTGGATATAAAAATGAGTCGTGAGTGTGTTGGAAAGAAACCGTTCATCAGCTTGCAAAATCAGAAAAAGTGTTAAACAGTTTGCAAAAACTCTTTTAATTGAAGATCAATAACTTTTGGTAGAAAAGATTTAGTGATGAAAGTAAATTCAACATTTTTGACAGTGACCATCGCACGCGAATGGAGAAAGTCCAATACCTCTATGGATCCTAAAATTTACGTCATGCAGTTAAACTTGGTGATTGCTCCGTCAGAGTTTGGGTTGTATGTCTTCATCCGGGTAAGAAAATTTAGTTTTTATAGATGACATTATGAGCCATGTGGTTTACTTGGATATACTTCGCAACAATCTGAGGGAAGAAGCTAAAAATTTGGGTTTAGATGGAAATTTCCTCTTATAGCAAAACAACGACACCAAACACATGGCACGTAACGTCAAAATGTCCTCTTTTTAATACGCTTTTATAAGTTTCACTTGTGTATGTAACGGAATCTTGAACTCGATTTTTACCCACTTTATAAAAGGTTAGATTATTTCGAAATTTTGTACAATTGTCGATGACAATACAATAATTTTATAATTTTGATTCATTATTTTGATTAGGATCATCAGGATTAATGATTTCCCATTTCCAGATTTGACGACTAACTCCAGATTCCATTTCCAGATTTGGTGACTAATTCCATATACCACTTCAGATTTGGCGACTTAATGCATATACCATTTTCAAATTTGGCAACTAATTCCGTATACTACCCTTTTTCAGATTTGGTGAATAATTCCAGATTTAGAGACTAAAAGATTAAGGTGCAACCCTAAAACCACGAATAGGCTTGTTGTTAATACAAATAAGCAAAAAAGTGTTCTTTATGTGAGAAATGGGAGGATGGGTGCGTCAGCAATTTCTTACCATAATATAAGCAATTGTCTAGTTTTTCTGAAAATGGAAATAAAGAAAAAAGAGTCATGCATGTGAAAAAAAAATAATTTATGTTCTAACTGCTAAATATTTTTTTTTATTTTTATAAAGCAATATGTTTCGAAGTGATGATCCGAATTAACATTATAGCAATACGTTCAAAAGGTGATAATACAATTAACATTTAATATTTCTTCTTAACGCAATTTTATTAGTTTGGCATGTATCTATAGAGACAGAATCTTTGAAATATAACCATACGGGACTCATCCGAGGCCCCGTAAACGGAGAGAATAAATACCCTTCAGACCCGTTAATTAATATCCATTAAAGAGCTAAACTAATTCCAGCAGCCACATATAATTCCGGCTCCAAATATCAAACTCATGGATAAATACAACAATGAATAAATGCTAGCTTAAAAAACTAAAAAAAAAAATCATGCTTTTATTGTAGATCGAACTATAAAATGAAAAATAAATTATAGTTTTTTAAAAAAAGCTAAAAAAACACGCTTTTATAGTAAATCGAACTAAAAAGTAACTTTGTACTACATTTTTACATTAACTCAGCATTTTGGAAGAGAACTAGTAACATGGGCGTAACTACCACTATATCACCCATATCAATGATACAAGACCCAAGCTGCAGGGGGTTTGTAATATTTTGATATTTTCAAATAAATTTTATTAATCCGATCACTTTTATTTTCTTACGAAGGACCTCCAAAGAATTTTGATTCGAGGCCCACTCAGGACTAGCTACGCCACAGTGTGTGACTAGTAAGAAATTATAACAACTGATATACAGCACCCCACGCTTTTACCCCAATGACATTAATTTTCTCGTTAATCATTTTATTCTTATATTAAGAATTATTTTTTTTACTTTTTAGTTCGATTTACTATAAAAGCGTGTTTTTTAGTTTTTTTATAACTATAATTCACTGTAAACACAGCAGTTACACACACACCACTATAATCCCTCGACATCAATGTCATTGAAAATATGTGGGCCCTACTTAGAAACCGGGGTCCAAAAATAGAAAATTAGAAACAAAACTCATTTAAAACAAGTATTACAAGAAGAATGTAATAAGTTGAGTAATATACTTAAAGTTGTGTTTCGCAAACAATTTTTAAATTTATTTATTTATTGTCTTTGAGTGAGTGAGTGAATATTAACGTCGCACTGTTTAGCTACACGAGGGCTTTTGGCGACGGACCACGTAATTTTGAACCATGGTCAAGTGACGTGGACGACACCTGAGCTGGCACCCCTCTCCTAACTACCACACCACACCAACGGGAGGACGTTTCAGCTCCCGACAGATTTAACGTGCATCGCTGCCCTACACGGCGGGTCTTCAGTGGTGTTGGGCTCGAATTCATGACATGCCTGCCATGGTCCGATACCTTTAAACCCCTGGGCTACCGCAGCCCTTATTTATTGTCTTTGTTATTAGTTCTTTGGCGATAACGAAGATCGAACACATCCGTTTGCATAATCTACGCATTTATGAGTTCCTAATAATTACAAATAATCTCTGTGCATAATTTATGAAGATATTTTCTTAAATTATGCACACATATTTGTTCTTCATTTATCATTATTTACTTTTTCCTTGGGTGGTCTTCCTGTGCCCCAGGGGTACCCGAAGTTTTAAAAATCACTGATGTAAAGCTTACTGCTCAATATGCAAAGCAGTGTCATTAGTTTTATAAAAACTTTGTAAGTTTTTAGAATTAACCAAGTTTACTACAAATATAGAGACTTTTTTTTTATTCAAGATTTAAACATGTACGCGGATCGCTGAATCTGACAATAACTTATTTATTGTCCTTTAAATCGAAGGGTGATCTAAACATTTTTGAATGCTTGCTGAATTCAGAACATCTACGTACAAAATTTCTCAGGAATTCACTCAGTAATATAAGCAGAAACAAGTATGTACATAAATAAATTTTAAATCAATTGCTACTTAGGTCAAGAAAGAAAAATTTTATTTTCGTTACTTTTTATTAAATAATTACAATTAATTATATACATATGACAGAATCACAATATTAAGTTACAAAACAGAAAGCGATTTTCCTTGCAATTTTCCATTTTCCTTTCTGTATATGGTGTTGGGCTATTATTTTTGTTTGTTACTATTTATTCATTAATTAAGTAAAATTAATAAATTAATATTTCAAAACACTATATTAACATCAAGTGTCATCCACTACAAGTTTAAAAAAAATGTATTTGAACTTGAGTGGATGAATAAAAAGTATTTTATTAACGATTGAAAATTTAAACAAGATATATATATATATATATATATATATATAAGAGAGAGAGAGAGAGAGAGAGAGTGTAGGAATTGAAAAGTTTGGCTAGCCAAAAAAAAATGGTTGCATTCTAGCGAAGCAGTCCTAAGTCTGTTATATTTATAGATACCGTAGCTTCCATCTTTAATATCCCAAAAATTTACAGATATATTTCTTATCTAGAATATTATATGTATATGTATCAATCTAACCCTAAACCTGCTACTTTGAAAATGTATTATTATGACTATATGTGTATAATATTGCCATAT
The DNA here is from genome assembly GCA_019973955.1 of Trichonephila inaurata madagascariensis. NCBI lineage: Eukaryota > Metazoa > Arthropoda > Arachnida > Araneae > Nephilidae > Trichonephila > Trichonephila inaurata. The sequence goes on from BMAV01007824.1 coordinate 23,416, forward strand.
TTGTACTAAAAACTAAAATTTTGTTGATCTATGAGAGAGGTGAACCCCCAACCCCACCTTGTGTGTGCCATTGCTGTTCTTTATATATCTTGCTATTTTCTACCTTATAAATTTGCTTTAAGTAAGATTTATATAGAGCAGTTTACTATATAATGATTGATTGTGTGCGTGTGTTTTCTTGTGACTAAACTTTGCTTTTTTATTTTAAATTACAAAAGAAACAAATATAAATATAATCTGCTATACATCTTTCATTGAGAAGACATCATTATACAGTATATGATAAAAACTTTTAATAACTGAAGAACTAATATGGAATATATGTCAGGGACATGGTAAAAATATAAATAAGAGTGCAAATCATGTTAGCACAAGACTTACAAAAACTAAACTATGGATGTGTATGCCCATTTATTTTCTTTGAAAGACATTTCAAAGTCATAGCCATATGTTAGAGTTCATTCATTGTCTGGGGGATAATTATACAGTCACAATTGTAGTTAATATCGAAAGTTGTCTCTATCAATTATGTATTTCGTCATCAGCCACATTGTGATCGAAACAACGTTGCTTTTGAAGAAACACTCTCTCTTCCAACCGGTATAAGGGGATTGAAATTAATTTGGACAGATGAAGCGACTCCCACTCACACAGTATAAATAATAAATTAAATTAACGAATGGCAATTTTAAAGTTTAATCCCTTTTGAAGCACTTTTAATTGAGAGTTTTTCCATGACACACCGATCAAAAGATTATCGAATCGTGACTGAAATCTACTTTTGGTGGTGAACAATTGTTTGCTTCAGAATGATCACCTAGTTTAATTGTGGCCGATATTTTTACCAAGGACATACGTACAGCTCAAGTTTTAATTTAAATATTCGGGTACATAAGTGGTCTTCAAACTTTATCGACTCACGGAACCCCTAGAATTTGAAGGTACTTTCGTGGAACCCCTAGAACTAGAAAGTGTTTTCATGGAACCCCATTCCATACACATGCTTCGAAGAATATATCGCAAAACAATATTTAAAATAGATCAACATGTTATAGGTACTTTATGTAAAGGCAATTAAAAAAATTATTGCATTTATTATTGAAAAATTCTAATCTAATTTTTTAAATATAATTTACTCATTAATAATATTAATTTGTGATCCAAGTGTGACATATCCGTGCATTATATTTAGTAACTGGGATATGTGTCTTGCTTTTTTTCACACAAGCTGTCGAAGTCATTTGAGGTTAAATACAATCGCATTACACATTCTGGGATTAATTTGTTTTTATATTTTGTTTTTGTCGCCACTATATACGTTGAGAAATATATTTCACTTAAACACAATGTTCTGAATGGCCTTAAAATGTTTATAGCTGTGTGATAAATCCCTTGTATTTTGCATGAGAGAGAGAGAGAGAATTTTCAACCTAAAATTTAAAAAAAAGCTGATCTTGTTTAAATTTTGATTTTAAAATTGAATCCTCGTTGATAAGTTGTTTCCTCTCCTTCATTATAGGTGTTTTTCCCACAAATGCAAAAAGGAGCATTTTCCATTAGAAAACTATTTAGTTTTGCAAGACATTGTGCTAACTAACGAGAATAAAATTATCCCGTGCAACCTGAGATAGTAAATAACAGGATATTCACGATTGATTGTGATTGAATATTAACGTCACACTGTTGAGCTACACGAGGGCTTTTGGCGACGGATCACGTAATTTAACAGAATATATATAAAGATAAAATACGCGCGAGCGCGCATTTTAATATTCTTTTATTATATTATAATAAATAATTAAAAAGTGTGATGCTGCTGCCAATTAAAGTTATATGTGAATAAAATTTTCAGTTTTAATGAATAGGGGATGAGCTTTAGATATTTGTAACTATACAAACTTCATAAAGAACGCGTGTGAGTCCATTTTGCATACATATTTATTTCTTCTCGATTTTTCAATTCCTACTATTATAGCTCACTCTATATATTTATCTTGGTGGAATTTTCAATCGTTAATAAAATACATTTCAAAGCGCTCTATTGAGCTGAAATTTTCTATACACTTTGTTTTGGATAAAAATATGATAATTTAATTATAATCAATTAAAATTAATGGATTAAAACTAATTATTTAAAGAATTACAAATTCAGCCACGTTGGTCACTTAGCGACCCTTTTGGCGACTTGTGTCAAAACTTGAAAAGGTTTTTTTCTCACGTTTTAAAGCATTCAGTTGGACTGAAATTAAAAGGACAATACGATACTTTCATGATAATTAAAAACTAATGACCACTTAATTTTGTGATTCTGTCCTATGTATATACATATTAAATTTAATTTTGGACTTTAAAAAAATGTAGCAAAAAAAAAAAAATTTTTTCTTTGTTGATTAAGTAGGAATTGATTTAAAATTTTTTTTTGTTACAAATTTTAGTGACTCGGGGAAACCCCTAGGTATCCCCTGGGGTTCCGTGGAACACAGTTTGAAGACCACTGGTGTGCATGATTACAAATTCCCCTCTTTTGTCCACATTTCCTTCTTGAATTATTTTCTTACGATAGCAATGTCTAAGTTGAATTTGGAACTCAAGAACTGATTTATCTGGTAACTGCTACACATTAGCAAATTCTTAGGCTTAAGGCTACGAATGTGGGGTTAAACAGTTTTATGATGCAAAACATTTTCCCTGTATTTGTCTGAATTATCGAATTAAAGTAAAATTTAGAAAAAGAAAATACTGTTAGAACTGATTTAAAAAAAAAAAATGGCAGTTATAGGGACTGCCGATATAAGTGAAAACTTAGAACTTTGAATATTATAATTTGAAATTTCATAATGTTTGAATTAAAGTTATCAACATCAATCTGGTTTTCACATCTATTGATACTCCGAGCAACAAATATACAAATGTTTATATGTGGTTTTTTATTATTCAAATATATTACGGGCTGTACAAGATCATGACAAAATATAAATACAATACAATTGAAAAAACAATTAAAAAATAAAACATATTATTTATGGATGTATTTGTATTTTAATTTTAAAGTACTTTATTTTTACATTGTTTTAATTTTTTGCATCATTGTCATCATTAATTTCAACAATACTTGGGTTTTTTGTTTTCAATTTTTTTTTTTTAAAAAGATACAATAGGCTTATGGTAACAAAAAAGTAAGAAAAATTTTTTTCAAATCAATTAATATCCATCGATCGTCGTTTTATATTTTGATACTGAGTTTTCGATCATTGGACATTTTTAAATTTAAAGTGTTTCATTTAGAAAAATTTCAAGCTCAAAATACGAAGATTTAAAATAATTTTAAATAATAAAAAATTTTAAACAAAAATTAATACAGTATTTAAAATTATTTTCTTTTTTTTATTTTTATCTTAAAATTTGGTATATTTATTTGGACTCACTATTGTATTTCCCAAATATTTTCAATTAAACGATTCAAATAATAATCAAACAAAAACACTATTTCAACAATGCACGTATATACACATTGAATTTTTCAAAACCCTTTTCCATTTCATTATAAGATTCAAATACTATACGTCAGCTGTATATAAATATATTTAACATGTCGGTGCGGAACCCAGTTTTTACCCAAAACTGCAAGGCGCACAGCACACTGCGCGTGGCCAACGGCATTCTGGCCCCCCATATGATTTTCCCAAAAAAGGGTCCCCCGCGGCTAAAAAGTTTTCACTTAAAAAAAAGATTTTTTTTCTCCCAAAAAAAAAAATTTTGTAAAAAAAAATTTTAAATTGCCGTAATCACTAAAAGCATCGAAAAGCAATTTACTAAAAAATTTTTTGAAAGCCTACCACCATTTTTTATAATTTTTTATGTATATAAGCAAATTTTCTTTTGGGTTGTGTTGTGGGTAAAAAAAAATCTTTTTTTAATTCCCACTATTAGCTCACAATCTCTATATATTTATTCATTTATATATTTATTTATTTTTTATCTTGGGAAAATTTTCAATCGTTAATAAAAACATTTAAAGCACTCAGTTGAGCTGAAATTTTATAACAGGTTATTTTTGGGTGAAATACAAAAATATAACAATAATTAAAAAAAATTTTTAAATTGATTAAAACAATTATTTAAGAATTACAAATACACACACAACCCCCCTGGCATCTTTTTTTTGGGCTTAGCGACCCTTTTTTGGCGATATGTGTAAAAAACAAAAAAGGTTTTTCTCACGTGTTTAAGTATTCAGTTAACTGAAATTTTTATTGGATGACAATACGATAATATAATAATAATTAGAAAATTTTTGGGATTAAAACTAATTATTTAAAAATTACAAATACCAACCACGTTATCATTTTCGGCGACTTAGCGACCCTTTCGGCGTTTTGCGTAAAAACGAAAGGGTTTTTTTTGTTTTAAAAAGTATTCAGTTGAACCGAAATTTATATGGTTTTTTGGAAACAATACGATACTTTAATGAAAATTTAAAAAAATTAATTACCACTTAATTTTTGTTTTTCATGTAAAACTTTTTATATTAATTGTAACTATTTTAAAAGTCCCCAAAAAAAATTTTTCTTTGTTGATTTTAAAATTTTTTTATATTACTTGTTATTTGGTCAAATAGAAATGGTCCCATAACATAGATCCTGTTTTTAAATTCTATTAATTAGTACTTAGTTTGTTGAAAATATGCTCTAGAAAGAAAATATCTAAATTATGCTGATTACGTTCTAATGACCATTTCTCAAAAAATAATTTATAATCCTTATTATCGGGGAATTAGAGATATAGAATATTTTTACTGACATTATATAAAAGCTGTAATTGCCGTTTGAGATCAAGAAGTCTTTTGTAACTTAACAGTAACACTCCTTACCCGATAGATACATTATTTCATTACTCCCCATTTAAGAATATTAAGATGCACTTTGAGTGCTAAATCAACACATTTATAGCTCACCCGAGGGTTCTGTGAAGCACACCTAACATTAACATGGTTTCAATGAAGGTCGTGTTTGTACAGAATATAAAGGAATCAACACCTTTCGGTATCAATTGACCCCTTGTCCGTTACAATTTGATTTAATCGTCTCGCATTCAGCTCCTGGCAAACTTTCGCGGTGTAACTTTTTTAGTTCGTTGTGAAGTTAATTCCTTTGGAAAATAAAATACGTGACTAGAAACAGGACAAACGCAGTGTCTTATATAACCATTCTAACAATTAGGTAGCCAGTGTGATTGGAATTATCAAAGAACTTTTGCACATTTATCACTTCGTATTTTGATTACATCTAAGCTAAGAAAAATATTTTACGGCTATTAAATATTTGTAGTTAATGTTATGTTCTTTTATGTTTTTTCTCTCAAAAATTTTAAATTCTGCTATACTGTAATAGATAAATAATTGCTGAAAAATGAAGGCAAATTTTATTTAAGGCTTGCTTTTAAGGGATGGAAAAGTCATTATAGCACCACTCTCATTTCGTTAAATATCAAAGGTTAAATAATAATAATAAAAAAAAACTTTTATCAGAAATTTCTATTCATTATAATGTAGTAAGCAGAAAGGTAATTTTGGTTTGAATTTTTTAATAACGTCGTATTCTAAGCCAATGGGAGGGCTATTGGCGACGGACCTCGTAATTTTAAAACTAAGTCAAGGGACGAAGGCGACATCTCACTCTCCAATCTTCCACACCACTCCAACGAGAAGACTTTAAGCCTCGATAGATGCAAAGTGCATCAACCTCTCTATACGGTATGTCTTCAGTGACATCGGGGTTAATTCCCCTCAAACGGTTCGTTACCATAATCACTCGACTACTACGGTTACAAAATCAGTTTTGAAAAGAAAAAAGAGTGCTATTCTCTGTTTAGTAGTTCGTTTTACTTATATCTATTCCTAGATGGGTCGGCTCATGTGGCTTAGAGGTAGCGTGCGCGTTTCGTAAGCCTAAGGTTGCAGGCTCATGCTCGGCTGGAGTCGATAGATTTTCTGGATGCGAAAATCATAAGCATGCATGTCATATAATTATGTGGCATGTAAAAGATCCCTTGAGTATCAGTTGGGCTCTGGTACTCTCGGCAAAATTAAATCACAGCAATATTTATCATCCAATGAGTGCTTGAATTAAAAACTAATTGAAGCGTCCAAATTTGGTCGCGACGCCGCCACTAAACGGTGCCACCATGAAATGACAATCACATTTGGGGACTTGTCATATCTGCAAAAGCTAAGTTGCTAAAATGCAGCCCACTAGAGATAAAAATATTTCAAGATAAACATCTTTATATCCAAAATCAGAAACCATGCATCCTGTCGACTAAAACAATAATGTAACTATTCATAGGGGGCATTAATGTACACATGTTATCAAGTTACGAACTCTAACAATTTTTTTCCATTACTATGCCATATTTTTCAATCAATATAATATTTCAATAGTTTTACCGCTGGCGTAACTAGTCTTGATAGGGCCTGTATCAAAAACTCTTTGGGAGTTCTAGTTTGACGCCCATTAATATTTTGTTTTCATGCTTACACATGTTGGGGCCCCTGTAGCTTGGGAGCCTTGTATTATTGATACGGCTAATACGGAGGTTGCTACGACCCTGAGTTTTACCTGTGGACACAGTCGTGAACATGCGGCCAACGTTGCTTCTGTCAAGTCGAGGGTTCAAGTTATGGTGTCACTTAACACCTGCCATTGTTACTTCATCAATAAAGAAAACCTATAATCGTTTGGCGAAGCATTAGATGAACTTCTCAACTCAATAAGAAGAAATGTAAATTGCGTATTAATTTGTTGTAGTCGTGTGTTTCATTCTGGGATACATACGAAAGACAGATCAACAGAAACATACAATACAAAAACAGAAGAACAATACAGACGATGATCCCAGCATAGAACAGAAGGGGTGCGCTGCTTTCCATTCAAGACGTGAATCCATTTCAGGCGAAAGTCCGACTGCTTCTCCCAAAGATACATCCATGCCTTATTCGGGATTCGAACCCGAGCCCACTCGATTACAAGCCGAGTGTCATAACCAGGTATACTAGGTGGGGCGGCTGTGTTGCTCTATTAAAAGGTGTATATATGTAGTTAGTTTTGTTTCTGAGTGCCGTAAAATGTTTTAATTATTAATGATGCCTTAAATTGTTTTTGAGTGTCGTAAAAGCAATTTAAATAAGTAATAGCTATGTAGAGGGGCTGATTCACGTCATATCTGCCCGAACTTAAATCCCCCCATCAGGTGGGGTATAAATAAGAACCGCCCGTTAGATGTCCCGTTCAGCCCTCGTCTGTTTCAGCGTCTTCTCAAACTGGGGGGGCCCCCCAAAGGGGGGCAGAAACCCCTAAAGGGGGGCGCGAGCATGTCGAAAAAAAAAAGATTATTTAAAATTAAAATTTTTAAAAGGGAAACAAAACAAATTTTATTCTGACATAAAAAAAATAAAATAAAATTTACTCTGTGTACTACTTTTAAAATATATCACAATTTTGACACAATATATTTGATACAAAGTATCAATACTAAGTAAGAAAATTTAAAAATTACTAGTGATTCTTCCCATGAGCTTATCATAGAAAATTTTAATATTTATTTTGATAATTTATACGTTTTTAAATTTGATCATTTGTAGCTTTGATTAAAAAACATTATTACTGTATCCAATGCATTGTTATTGTATGGAGGGCGCGGTGAAAATTATGGTTTTAAAAATTGGGGGGCCAATACTGGAAGTTTGAGAAACAATGGTTTACAGTCCGACATTCGCAAATAATCAATTCACGATAGGATAAAATATTTAAAAAATAATCTGAAGGAAAATTGTTCTGACATTGATTTAAGTAGAAAAAGGTATATTGTAAACGGTGTTAAGTTCTGTTGGAAGGAGCCTATTTGTTTTTTATGGAAATGTTTGTTTAATTAGTATTTGGAAACATTGCACATCGGTAATCCAAAATATCAAAATTTGATCAATATAAAAATCTCCTAGACATACATTACTACTATGAATAGTCTATAGATTTTTATTTATTTTATTTAACCTAAGGAAGGGGATTTTAAACAGATACTCATTGTAATTTTAATAACTAGCCTTTTGTTTTTAACACGAATCAATTTAATTTCAAAGGGATCGTTGTGTGTTCTAACTCAATAAATTAAAATCATGTGACGTCATAATCACAATAAAAATGCAACCTCGTGTCTTCAGCCAATCAGCTCAAGCGCCTCGCTGTTGCCAGCTTTTGTTTTTACAAAAACTTTCTTTTAAAAAAGTGTAAATTTGTTGACAATACTAGCGCACATAAGTAAGCAAAATGCACTTCGTTTAAAGGTACCCATATAAAAAAACTCGTTTTATTATTTTTCAAAACTTTTTGAAGAATTTGAATATTTATCTTTATTCAATCATTGGATCTAAAAATGAATCTGGATTTTACAAGTACAACAAGTAAAGATGCCATGTCAGCTTAAAATTCAGTGGAAAGCCCGTGATTCCATATATCATGTGACTATCATGAATTTAGCTCATTAAATTGCTTTTTTATTTATTAGGAAGGTTTTTTTTTATTTTCAATAATTTCTTTTTGGCTCTCGAATATTTTAAATAACATTAGCATAGATCAGGGGTGAACAATCTTTTTGGGAAGAGTGACATTATTTGATAAAAAAAATTATGCGTGCCACTATTTGATTAAAAAATATATATGCAAGCCACTTCCAACAAACAAAATATAAAAAAGTGAAAAAATACTACGTATAGGATATTATGTTATTTTTACTCAGCCCAGGTTTTAATGCAAGTCTGTATTTTAATATAAGTCTATGAAGTCGAAATTTAAAAATATAATTAATAAGACACAAAAGTACAAACTTAGGTTAAGTATAAAGTAAAATTTAGTAAATTATTATTTAGAATTAAATGATTAAAATAAATACTCAGTATTTAATGTGACTTTTGAATTTCTTCTTTTTTTACCAAGTCGTCTATATTAGAATTACCTCTTGAAGATACTTACAAAATGAAGTTATTTTAGGTGCACATCAGCTATTTTTTTATTTAAATTTATTTCACTATATGCTCATAACTGAAAAAATTTATTCTCAAGCATATTTGGATCCAAAGTTTGAGGTTTTTGTCTAAAATAAGACTATTTCAATAAAATTATAACAAATTATTATTATATTCTTTTCAAAAATTTTAATTTTTCAGTATGTGTCTTCGTGTACCACTGTTACAACTTCACCGTGTCACACTGTGGCATGCGTGCCACGAGTAGACCACTCCTGGCATAGATATTGGCCACAAAGTATTTATAATATGGTTAACTTAATTGTGATGGTAAAACATCAATATTTATAACCATGCATTTTGTTATCTTTTAAGGTATCCGACTACGTTTGGAACCGTGATTTTGCAAAAGCGTATAAATGGATAATACTTATAATATTTAGTGCCACATAGATTAGAAAACGTATATAAAATTGTTTTAAGAATAGTATTACAATAAAAAATTATTTAAGCACAATATTTTGACAAAAAAAAGGATTATACAATGACCCATTTTCAAAATATTCCCCTTTTGTGAAAAATGCTTCTATTATAATAATATTTTGCCTGTATATAGCTCAGACCTCTGTACAAAGGCTCAACTAGAATTTTGAAATATATAACTTAGAAGTGGGTTTATCCATGTTTTACGACAACAGAGGAAAGAAATTTTAAGAAAAAACACCGATAATTATTTCAGCGGGTTGTAACTCTGAAAATAATGCGAATTTTTGAAAACTCATAGTTGAGCCTCCATACAGAGGTTTGAGCTATATACAGGCAAAATATTATTATAATAGAAGCATTTTTCACAAAAAGGAGAACATTTTGAAAAAAGGTTATTTTAAGTTAATTTTTTGCCGAACTAAGTGACACTAAATATCATGAAAATTATCCATTTATGCGCTTTTTTAAAATCACGGTTCCCCGAACGTAGTCGGATACCTTAAAGGTGGTTGGAAAAAATCATAATCAGATATCAAAAACCAATATATATTTCAAAATCGCATGTAAACAATAAGAAAATCCTTAGTTTATGCATTTTTGACAGTTCCAACTCTTTCCAATTTCACGTTGATAGCCATCATAACAGTGCTGATGCAATTCCTAATGAAACGATACCGTTTGCCGTCAAAACTCTTGCGGAATATCCAATTAAAGGGGATTTGTTCTACTCTGTCAAGGCCACCCCTCAAAGTTAATCGAATTGCCGTCGCGGTTGATTTCGAATGCCGATCAAGAGTAACAATTCCCTTCTAGAACATTCATCTCCGTTAAGTAAAAAGTAGAATAATTCCTCTCATCCACGTGACCACGGTATAAGGGAAGTCGATCGAAACGAATCGGATGGCGCAAATCACATTGCACGACATTTCCTAATCTTATTAAAAGGTGTAAGCTGTGCTTACAGCGTATCCTCGATTATGGCTGATAAGGACGTAAGAATTACCCATGATTCATTGGATAAACAAAGTGCAAAAAATTTTTAGTTGTATTTTTTTTAAAAGAATTCTGTTTTGCACTTAAGTGGATTTCCAACTCTTTTTTAAAAAAATTACCTAGTAGTGTCATAAGTTCTGATACAAAAAATTGAGATCATATGCTGTGACTCAAACGCAATCGAGATCGTCTGCAGTATTCTTCAGAAAATTGCAGTCCTTCATAGATTTGCTCTAAATCAGTCACGGTAAAATGAATATCCAACAGAAGCGCTCAACAGTTGTTTCGTTCCTTCAAATCCTGTAGCTGATTTTTAAGGCTCTTAACATTTAGACTTTAAAATGGTATTCATTTTTTGAACAATTAAGATATAGCTTTTTGAGACTAATAGTATGGAAGACCGTACTCGAAAGTTTGCCCGCTTTCGGTGAGAACACCAACTATTGTCAAACCAGTCAGGGAGAGCATGTGATATCGCCCCCCTAGGGTGCCCTTCTCCTTGATTATTAGCGTGAGCTAGATATGTAGGATTAACGAAAGAACTAGAAGATTCCATGATCTTAATTTGTCTTTATTACGACCTTCAAACTTAAGCCTCTAACAGATTAGATAATAATAATATATGTGAGTGAATCTACGATGACAAAACACACAATATAAATAATACCGAAATAACGTAACTCGGGCCACTATCAATAACTAACTCGCCTAAGCTCAATTCCAATAATATCTCAGGTCCTAATATTAATTAGTCAATCCTACCTTAATCCGATTGCCGATCCAATCTTAAGGAAGATGCGTTTTTACGTGAGTGTAATGGTATGCACCTTGACCTAATGGCTCTATCTTCGGGATAACCTCTGTTGGCTGTCACTTCACAATTGAATCGCGCACTCTCATAACATTCCCCAAATTTCCCCACCTCGCTTACTTTAACTTCTGATATTTAAAAGCTTTCTAAATTGCATCTTTTATTCACGTTTCACTTCTTGGGTTTTGGTTGGAAAAGAGTTGCCCTTAACTCTGGCCCCAAAAGAACCCAAAGGACATGTTAATGAAAAGATGCGTGAGCCCGTCACAAGCATTCGTCAAAATCCTTGCCCAAAGAAGATTCTTCTTGCTAAGCAAAGGAACGCGTCAAAGAGAACAATATACTGTCAAGTATTCGTACAAACAATAACCCAAAACAAATAGATGTGCATGACTTACAACCGCACTAACCGACTCGGCCGACTACCACCTTTTGTCTGGTTGTGGTAGGCCTAGGCCTGTACGTGGACAACGGTCATCCCATGTAGCCAGTTGACTTATACGTCGAAATTCCCAATTTTTCGAATAACCGGAAATAACATTTGACCGTTGAAATTATTAGAATTATGATATTATTAAGACTGAGACGAAAACGAGACAAAGACCCCATTGCGGCCGAGGCTCTGAGTCCGGGCCCAGTTGGCCCATGCCTTAAAGCGTCCCTGCTTAAGGTAACCGACTACGTTCGAAACCGTGATTTTGCAAAAGCGTATAAATGGATAATATTCATGATATTTAGTGCCACTTAGATTAGAAAATGTATATGAAATTGTTTTAAGAATAGTATTACAATAAAAAATTATTTAAGTACACTATTTTGACAAAAAATGAACATAGAATGACCCATTTTCAAAATATTCTCCTTTTGTGAAAAATGCTTCTATTATATAATAATATTTTGCCTGTATATAGCTCAGACCTCTGTACATCTAAATCTGTTGAAATAAACTTGAATGATCTGTTGAAATAAATTTACTTGTATCACTTATCCAAACTATATTAAATAACATACACAGAAACAACACAGTGACATTTTCATAAATTTTAATTTTTCCCCAGTTACATGTTTAACAACTTCATCGGACAACAATTTTGTTTAGCAGTACCAAATAAATAATGATTCACAACAGCCGAACCCTGATTCGAACAGTCCAAATGAAGAATTGCTACTGGAATTCGAAATACCTCTAATGGTGATGTCCATGGTGATGTCCATGGTGATGATGATGGCCATGATGATGGCCATGATGGTGTCCATGATGGTGATGATGTCCGTGATGATGATCATGTCCATGGTGATGATGGTGTCCATGATGGTGGTGGTGTCCATGGTGGTGGTGATGGCCATGATGATGGTGGTGACCATGGTGATGATCATGATGACCATGATGATGATGGTCATGGTGACCATGGTGATGATGTCTCGCTTCTAATTCTCCATCTGGTTTTCCTGAAACGTAGTCGCAAACGACGATGAGAGTAATAATAAGGCAGATAAGGGTGATGGACTTCATGTTCTTAAGTGGTTGTTTCGATTGGAATTAGAAGCTTTGTTGAGAAAGAATGGAGAAGTGGAGTGATTCTTCATGGTAAATACGACGACTTATATAGTAAATCAAAAACAGATTCCTACAAAGCTAGTGTTTGCATGTGCTGTGATACCGACACGGCTCAGTTCTGATTAACAATGAATTACAAAACTAAAAATAGCGGGAAAAAATAAAATGAACTTCTTTAAAACGATGCTGTTAAGCAAATAAATTAATTCTGGTCTGCATGGCATGTGTTGTGCAATTTTAAAACTGATGTTGAGACATTTCTTTAAAAAAATTGAACTCCTGAAGCGGAAATGAAACTCTGAAGAACTATTGTCTCTTTTGGCAACCGTTAATTACTGAGAATTAAAAAAGAAAAAATCGAATGTAACACAACTAGAAAATTATTTCAAAATTATTTTTGAGCATTGCAATTTTTTGTTCAGTATGTATATTTTCTATTTATTAATTAGAAATATTTGAACAGCGCATATTAGCACCATTTCTTTTTAAAAGGCGGCATTAAAAAGAATTGATATTAATTTTCTTTAAAATGACCCGAACATGGTGTTTAAGCCTTTATTTCTTTTCTGTGATTGGTATTTTTTCATTATAGTAATGATTTTAAAAACTAACTTACATCGTACGCTGTGGTTCCAGTAAAATAGAATAAAACCTTTAAAGCATTATAAACAGTAAAAGAATAATTTGAAATGGATACAAAGTAATATATTAAATGTGTAAAAAAGCATCTAAAAAAATGCAAAATCAGGTTAAAAAAATTGTATAGTTTTTTAAAAAATGTCACGTTTTTTAACCGTTTATAAAGTAATAAATTTTAAACATACTTTTTTTTTACTGTTTTAAAAATTATTAGGTATGACATACATTTAATTTTTTGTGTATTTTTTAGCAATATTTAATTTTCGCTAAATAGCTTGTATACTCGTATATATTATTAAAATAAAATTTTTTAATTCTATGAAATTTAGGTTACCGGGGTTCACCGAGTCTCGGTAATTGTTTTAATCTCAAATTTTGAATTATTTCGCATTTACAAATCGCATTCATTTAGAAAGCCATTCTGTAATATTCGAATCAAAATACACCTATAACCTGTGATTTTTTATTTATATTAAGGTATCCGACTACGTTACCATGATTTTGCAAGAGCGTATAAATGGATAATATTTATGATATTTAGTGTCACTTAGATTAGAAAACGTATATAAAATTGTTTTAAGGATAGTATTAGAATAAAAAATTATTTAAGTACAATATTTTGACAAAAAATGAACATGGAATGACCAATTTTCAAAAGATTCTCCTTTTGTGAAAAATGCTTCTATTATAATATTTTGCCTGTACATAGCTCAGACCTCTACAGAGGCTCAACTAGGAATTTTGAAAAATTCACATTATTTTCAGAGTTACAACCCATTGAAATAATTATCGGAGTTTTTTTCTTAAAATTTCTCCCCTCTGTTGTGTCGTAAAACATGGATAAACCCACTTATAAGGTATATATTTCAAAAATTATAGTTGAGCCTCTGCACAGAGGTCTGAGCTATATACAGGCAAAATATTATTATAATAGAAGCATTTTTCACAAAAGGAGAATCTTTTGAAAATTGGTCAATCTATGTTCATTTTTTGTTAAAATATTGTACTTAAATAATTTTTTTTTTGCCAAAATGCCCTTAAAACAATTTTATACATGCATTCTAATCTAAGTGACACTAAATATCATGAAAATTATCCATTTATGCGCTTTTTTAAATCACGGTTTCGAACGTAGTCGGATACCTTAAACTGTGAAAGTCAGGAAAACATTTCATGGAAAAAATTCATTCATTAGTATTACTTTTTCAAGTGTCGATAGAATGAAATACATACTTTTTGAGTATTCCTATTTTTTAATGGAGATATTGAAATTTTAGGTGAATCAAATGCCTGGTGAAATAATTCATTGATTATATAAATTTTTTACTTATATTCTAAAAGACGTTCGAGATTTCAAATACTTTTCCTGAGCGACTTATAGTTTAGAAATCCGGCTTATTTATCAATAGGTTGAGGGATTGAAACCTAATTAGTAACAAGTAACGGTTTGATTGATTCTTAACGTCACTTTGAGAAGGTATACAAGAAATATTGGAGGTGCAGTCAAGTAACGAGAACGACACTTGAGCTGGCTAACCCACTTTCCAAACTTCCACACCACACTAACGTGAAGATTTTCACATACATCAACCCTTCAACACAGCAGTTCTTACATGGTACCAGGACTCGAACTCATGACTCACCGGTCACTAGTTAGTGACCATGACCACTTAGTTACCTCGTAAATTAATGAACATGAAAAAAAGGGGGGATAGAGTGAGTTCGGTTTTCTCATGCTTACAAATGCCGTCATGTAGTTGGGCTAAGTGTGCATGAAATCTCTCGGGGATCAAAATTTGCAATAGAGTGAGTAGGAGAAGGGGGAAGCTTAGATGTCAACCTCGTCACCTGACCGTGGTACAAAGTTACAAGACATAGAGGGCCTTTGAGAGTGGGATGTAAAAAGGCAACAGCCAGAAACATTAAACAAACAAACATACTAAAGAATTATGTTACAGGAACGAGAGGCAATTGATAAACTGGTATTACCAAAATGCATGAAATTTAAAACTGTAAACTGAATTACTTTTTTAAATTTATTGACGATAGACAAACAATTCAAAAGCAGAGTAACGTATTGATTGATTGAATATTAACGTCGCACTGTTCAGCTACACGAAGGCTTTTTGCTACTTACCACGTAATTTTGAACCATAGTCAAGTGACGTGGACGACACCTGAGCTGGCACCCCCTCTCCTAACTACCACACCACACCAACGGGAGGACGTTTCAACTCTCGACAGATTTAACGTGCATCACTGCCCTACACGGCGGGTCTTTAGTGGTACTGGGTTCGAACTCGTGACAAGGCAAGCCACGGTCCGATACCTAT
>BMAV01007824.1:47282-75502 GCA_019973955.1 Trichonephila inaurata madagascariensis
GAAAAAAAGAAAATTCCTGAAACTGTTTGAAATGTCTTAAGAAAATATAAGTATCAAGGCAGAGTACTTCTCTCTCTCTCTCTCAAAGAAAGCCCTACATGAGTAAAGCAAATAGACAACCTAGGTTGCCATTTGCTAAAATGTATGTAAGGCAGCCAACAGAATATTGGGAAAATGAGATTTTAATTGATGAAAGGAAATATAACATTTTCGGATCGGATGGCAAGCAAAAGGTTTGGTGGAAATCAAACACAGCAATGCATGTTAAAAATTTACGGCCTACTGTCATTTGGAGCGGGTAACCTAATTGTATTGGGCTGCATGGCAAGCTCTGAAGTCAGGAACTTACATTTTGTTGATGGTATAATTAATAAATATGTCTATCTTGACATTCGCATGTGAAATTTAAAGTGCTAGCAAACTGGGAATCTCAGGATATTTTAGATTGTACCAAGGTAATGACCCGAAACATACTGCAGATATTTGCAAGTTATGGGTTTTCTACCACTGTTCTAGCATTATTAAGACTTTTGCACAAAGTCCAGACCTTAATCCCATTGAATACGTGTAGGATTATTTGCAGCAAAAACTATATGATCACCAAATTTCTAACAAGCAGGATTTAAGAGAATATTTAGTTGAAGAGGGGACCAAAATCGATAGATCGTTTTGCAAAAAAATGATTCAATCCTTGCCAAATAGACTTCGAAAGGTTGTGTTACGGTCCCCCTTTGGTGACCATATCTTTGATTGTCAGCATGAGCTAGAGGTGTGAGATTCTCAAAATGAACAGACATTTTAAATTCTTAATATGACTTTATTAAGAATATAACTTAAACGTCTAACTATTTAGATAAATTTATATAAATGAGAATCTAGAATGAACTAACACACAAAAATAGTTAAACCGAATCGCGTAACTTAGACCACTTTATCTAAATGATTATATTATCCACCTACTCTCAATTCTGATAATATTACAAGTCCTAATATCAAATAATCAGTCCTACCTTAATCCAAACTAAGATTCAATCACTGTACGGAAACGTCTGGGCGCGCGTACACTGGTATGCACCTTGTAGCAATGGCTGGGTATGCCGGTAACTTTACGATAGGCTGTCAATTCACGCTCGTATCTCTTCCAAACATAACTTTCCCTAAATTGCCATTCTGCTTACTGAAACTTCTGTTCTTTTAAAAGCTATCTTATTTGCATTTCTCACTCGCATTTCGCTTCTTGGATTTTGGTTGGAAAAGAGTTTCCATTAATCTTGGCCGTCAAAGAACCCAGAGGTTATGTTACAGAAAAGACGCGTGAGCCCGTCACAAGGTTATAAAAAGCAAAGGCGGTCCAGCAAGATATTAATTTCTAAATTTGAATTGTTTTTCTTGATTTATTGGAAAGCATCCCAATACTTTTTTGAGCACATTTTTTAACTCGATTTCTTTCATTTTCAATTTTAACCATAATTGTATTATAATGTATGAGTTTTATTCAAATTATTATTATTTGTATTTACTAAAATAACATTTACTTCTTTTTGGGGGGTTTCAATTGTATGTTTAAGTTAAATTTTAAAATAAAAATCTAAGAACTGGTAGTGTGTCCCAATACTTTTTTGAGTGACTGTACATGAGGTATTTCCGAGGTGCAATGCCACGGACTACATTTTTATGGCCGATAAAGCGCGGCCACCCAGAGCTCACAATATTGATGAATTACTTGAAGATATTCACCGTATAGATTGGCTCTTGAGGTGCCAGGTTCCCAATCCTATTGAATTGAATCCTATTGAGTAATTTTTTTACAATGATTTTTACAATGACCAACTACTGGAGGTGAAAGTTTTTAAAATGAAAAGGTGAAGCGAACGCTTAGCTTAGTGACGACTTTGTTTTTGATATAACAATGAATTGAACTTAAAAATTGCAAGAGAAGAATCAAACAATAGCAGAATCGATTGGATTTGTTAATACTATCAAAAACAAATTAAAGCTAACATCTTCTCAGTTAATAAAGAATGAATTTAAAAAATTTAAAAAATATTTATACTGGGTTGGTTAAAAATGATATTATATATATATATATATATATATAAGCAAAGATAAATATTGCGATGCAATAATAAAACTGCACTCCGAATTTGAGAGGTTTTCACGAATTTACTAGATTAGAACTGATAGTTGCCCTCACCTGTTACCCATCTGGAAGTGTTGATGTGGAAAATATAACAGAAAATATATTACATGCTCTCTTTATCTTTTGAGGAGAACGAAATTTTTCTCCTTCAAAATGATGCAATTTTTTAATAGAATAACTTTTGGAAACTAATGGACGAAGTAAAGTATCCAAATTTAAAAAAAAAAAGCTGCATTTCATTTAACATCGTTCTTACACTCTACCTACCTTTGTGAATCTGCAATTTCAACGATGAAATTAAGACAGCCTATAATTTCCGTTTCACAGACGACCATTTAGAATCCAGTGCAAGGTTAGCAGTTGGTAATTAATTATGTACCTAGATATTCAAGATTGAAGCTGACAGTATGCAGACTAAATCTTCTACCTCGACCATAACAATGAGAACTAATTTTAAATGAAAATGATTTATTTTTTTAAGGGGACGTGGTACGATTTACGCAAAATTTTTTTAATTTAATGATTTTCAAAATTTTTTTGGCTGTCCCCTATGTGTATGTATTATGTAAAACAGATTTTGAGCTCAAAATTTCTTAAAAAGCTAACGATTTAATTTTTTAAGGAAAAAATTTAAAATTTATGATTTTAAAATGCTACTTCTCCTACAAAAATTGACGTACATGTATGAAATTTGATTTACAGGTACGTCAAACTATGTATAACAAAAGTTGGTATGGGTTTTGCGAAAACATGATTGGTATTTGCACAATACTTCTTTTTATGAATGCTTAATGAAAATTCCTTAAAAAATGTATTAATTCTAAATTCAATTATTTTTTTAAAAAAATAAGAGTCGCTTTGATTGAAAAATGCTTACCAACTTTCATTCCATGTACTATTAGGAACAAGTGAAAAAACTTCCCAAATATTAGGCCCAATAGAAAAAAAGCCTTAGTATTTTAAATGAAATCAAATTAGTTATTTTATCTTTCTGAGATAAGTCAGCTTAAAGTTTTGATTTGTTATTGGGTTGTGAACAAAAACGAACGTAAAAGTTATCACAACTCTGCTCTTTTTAAACTTAGAGCTTTCAAATTTTGTGAGAGTATAGAAAAATATATAAAAAATAATTTAGGCTAAGAAAATTAGATTTGAATTTTTGACCGAATTTTGTCAATTGATTCGTACTGTGTCCCCTTAATATATTTTGAATTATCTGATAATAAATGCATCATTTGGTATTATTAAATTAGTGGGAAAATTATGTTTGTGTGTGTTTCTTGCCTTTTGCTTAAAGCATGGTTTTAAAAGAGTAAGATTTTTTATTGTAGTTATGTGTAGGTAAGTACATACTCTATACTTATTATTGTTATATTATAAATATTTTTGAGCTTTTCTTAGCTCATCACACTTATGCCGTAGGGCGAACCGCCACACATTGAAAAAATTAGAAGTAGACCGTACCATGTAAAAATCTGTGCATCCCTGATCTATATATATTCGTTATTCATTTTGAGAAGAAACAAAAACAGCAAACTGAACTTGCCCACCACACGGGATTAATAAAAACACTTGGTTTTAAAACTCAACTATTTTAATTTTGAGTAGAAAGATTTAAACACAAATGCCAGCAGCTTTGTGCGGTGAGAACCTCTTCTAGCGAGAGACAATTCAGCAACTGAACGTTCCACGGAGATAGTGTTATTCAACAATTCCAAACAAACAATATGTTGCCATCGCACAAAGGATAAATGATGTCGATGGCGTTGCTAAAGGGCATGACAATAAAACTAATTGTTTTACATAAAATACATATTAAATAAAAATTGTAAGTAATTATAATTTGATAGAAATTAAGTACAGCGTATAATGAACATACAAATAAACAATAAATGCTAAAAATTCAGTTTGGTTGATAATAAAAATACGACCTGATTAATAATAAAAATACAACTTGCATAATAATAAGAATATCATTTGAAATAATAAAAATACAATTCCATCCAAACAGAACTCGAAGTACTAATTTTAAGGGGAAAACATTAATATATTAAATTTTTTATATTGAATGAAACGATTATATTACTTAAGTTTAAGAAGCTACTTTCGTTTTTCTATATTTCCTTTATTTAGTTTGTGATTAAGTACAAAATTTTACACATATAGCTCATGAAAGCTCTTTGAATTTATGAGAAAATCCATAAAATAGTTCCTTTTAAATTTCTTGAATTTATTTCGTAACATTTGGAACAGAAATATTTATAGAGTCAATTTCTCACTATCACACGACAAAACATTAATATTTAATAACATTCACGATAACGTAAAAATAGTTTACAATAAGGAAGAAATAATTTATAAAACAAGAGGAAGTATTAATTTTTTAATAAAATATTTACATAGCGAATTTCATAAATCTTATAAAAAAACAGCATGATTTTATAACTGACAGAAATTTCGAACTTTTCCTTAAAGGACACTAAAATGCTTGAGAGTTATTTTTACGTATGTTTACATTTATATATATTATACACATTTTGATAAATAAATCTCGCTTTCATTTTCAGATGCGCATGACTAATTTAGAGACGTGATTTCTCTCTTCTTTTTATTTCACCCTTCCACTGATGGTTTTTTTTAATATTTTCTTTAGAGGTAAGCTATTAATTTTCTTTTTTTTTTATTCCAGGAATAAAATAAATTAGGAATAATTAAATTAAAATTCTCAGCTAAGGTATTATCTTTCATTTTTAGGATATCATGTAAAAAATGAATAATGACGCTTCCAGTACATCTAATAGTTGTCATGATACAGAAGCTATTAAATTAATAATCCTTCAACAGATTCTACATTTCACACACAATATATAATAATTCAATATAAAATTCATTCAAGATAGAATTTCAGTATGTGAAGAGCTTTGGACGTTAAAGTTAAACTAAAAGGGGTAAATTCGAGGTTGGATACAGTGAAGTCTTCGTTAGTGTAGCAATAATTTATTAGTTTAAATAAGATTATACCACATTCTTTCCTCATCTTGCCTCTACTGAACATGAATGGTTGCTAGAGGGCGCTTCTGCTTCTTGGAACAGTCAGTTACAGTTAATATAACAAAAGCGGTTATTATTTTAGAAGAATTTTTAAAATTTACCGTAAATTCTAGAGTGCAATTAACTCATTCAGTAATTTCTTGTGTATAATACTTGCTTGAAATTGATGCGATTTATTCACATTCAGTTTTATATTAAATGGTGTTGTAGGCTATCTGACATTTTGAGCAAGAAAATTAATTAAATCAGGAAAGGATATTGCACACTTCTAATTTATGATGTTTATGTTGAAATAAAGCAGGGAATTAATGATAGCTTAGCGTCGGTGACTTTTTTTGTTTTGTTATGTGATAATTCGATTAAAGTAAATTGAAAAGAAAGATCATGTTTTTCATTGTAATAAGACTACATGAAAAACTTTTAACGCCGCGATGTTTTTTCAAGATTATCCCAGAAGGAACCAACCTGTCATTTATATTCAAACTCAGGGGCACAACAGCCCATGAGGGCCAGGACCTACTGTGCCCATCCCAGTATACGTGACCATTGGGTGCTGAGGTGCATGAGCAAATGTCCCGAACAGGTGGTCAGTCTGAAGCGAGACCCCCAGTGTTTAAGTCCCCAAGCAAGCTTGATACTCATTTATTGACTCACTGCAGTAGGGATGAAAGGCTGAGTTGACCTTGCCCAGCCTGGAAATGTGTCATTTATAAATGAATAAATCATGCATTCGTAAAACGAATATTGATGAATATGATTAGAATTCATGGAAACAGTTAAAATATTGCAAATAAAAGCTAGTGAATAATAGATGTTTATATTAGAACGATAACATAACAGTGTCTTTACATTTATAGCTCTAATATGGATAACTGTACCATTAAGAATTTGTTTTAAAACACAACAATTACTTTTTCAGAAATACTCGAGGAACAATTGTACTTTGAATTTAAGGGTCATTTTTTTTCGAGCGTTATGGTTTAACATTAAACGTTTTTTTTAAAAAAAAAAAATGATTTTATATGGAGATCTATTTTTACGAAACGTGCACTAAGGGATAAGCAAATGGTAAAAAAGTTTTCTCATTAGGACATTTTCCGAATCAGTATGAAACACTTTATTGATTTACTGAAGAATGTTACGTTATTTTAAAAGCATTTATGTAGAATCTATTTTTAAATTCAGAAATTTTCGTTCTTTGCGCATACTAATTGTAAAATTTATTTCTAGAATGTTACTCTTTAATATCCATTTCTGAAGTTTGCAAATATTATGTTGTGTTGGCATTCTGTTTAACGAATTATCAAACACATTTTTTAATAATTTCGTTGAAGGAGATTTTATGCCATAAACAGTTTTGTATTATTTTTTCCTAAACTTATGTTGGGAATAACTTGGGAATATATAGGGATGTGATAATTCTAAATCTTCGAAAGGATTCGAATTTTTTTTTTTTTTTTTTATCATTATTACATTTATAAAATAATATGCACCACTTTAAAAAGTAAGTAACAAAAAATACACCTATAACAAAGTAACACAATAAAAAATTGGATGGGAACAATCACCGTTCAGTTTTTTTATATTTTAAATAAATGAAATTAAAAAGAAATAATAAGACAGATGGGGGGAAAATGTTCATTATGTTTTATACCAATTTTGTTATAAACCAAATTAAAAACCTCAGTTTTGCTTATTTTTCTATAAAACAATTATTAATAGTACTTGTTTTCACTTAAACCTTTTCCGTTTTTCTACATCAGTATATTCTAAAAAAAGTAACTTTTAGTTCCATATTTTCTGTTGTAAATTTGTTTTTCTATCAAACAAAAAAATCTAACATTTGAATTGAAGATAAATCCACTCTCTTTTGAAATTGTGTTGTCATTTTTTTTTCTTTAATAAGAAAATATAAGAGTTTATTTTGTAACAAAATATTTATCTACAATTTTTATTTACTATCCTAATCAATCTTTCAAAAAATTATAAAATCCTTACAACATTCCTAGTACACTGTTTTAATTTCTTTCATTAACTTCCAATACGGTTTTTTGTTTACAGTACAAAAATTAAAGTTGAGTTCATAGCTACAAATGCTCAAAAAATTGTCGAAACTCCAAGTCCATGTAGAAAGTTTGTAGAAGGGAGTTCTCTCTCTCTCCAGCTCGGAGTAGTCCTCGTCACTTGACCATGGTTCAAAATTATTAAGAAAATCAACTACAGCCCTCGTGTGGTGTGAGTTTAAGTCGCATTGTAATCCACACAGTAAGTATTATGACACACAGTCCACACAGTCAATGTCAGACATGTAATCCACACTGTCAATATAATTATGAAAATTATTTATGCACTGCTGTTTGTTAAAAATGCAACACCATGAAGGAATCATCAGAATAAAATGAACTTTGCAGCAAATATCAATTATAGGATGTTACGTAAAATAGTAAAGTTTCAGAGCCACCCTGAACTGATGCTGAAAGCGTATAAATAGAGGGCTGTAGCGGGACGTTGAAAATAATGATTATTTGTTAGTGGCGAACGTTCAGTGAGACCTAAGTATGCCTCCACGACGAAATAAAGAGAAATTCCAACAACTTATGGAGTTTGAACGGGGGAAAATTATCGGCCTTCGAGAAGGAGGATTTTCCTATCACGCAATAGGAGCTCGTGTGCAGCCGAACAGTTCCACAGTGATGCAAGTTTGGAAGCAGTGGACCGACGAGCACCGAACAACGCGAAAAACTGGCAGTGGTAGGTGACGTCAGAGCACGACGATCGACACCTGCTAAGCATGGTGGTGAATGACCGTACAGCTTCCTCCAGGCAGTTGGCAGCACGTTTGTCTACTGCTACAGTGTACTAATGTCGGCTTCAACAATTCGTCAACGTCTGCTGCATTGTGGATTGCGTGCAAGGGTGCCTTTATACAGGATCCCCTTCACGGCAAACCATTGACGGCTGCGTCTGCAATGGGCTCATGAGCACAGAGCCTGGCAAGCTGATTGGCACCAAGTTGTCTTTTCAGATGAATCACGCTTCAATTTGTGAGACCATGATGGCCGCAGTAGTGTTAGACGCTATGCCGGTGAACGCTGCCTTCCAGAGTGCGTTATCGAGCGACATAGTGGTCTAACACCCGGAGTTAGGGTTTGGGATTCGATTTCGTTTCATGGACGATCCAATTTGCTACAAATTGAGGGTAATCTCAATAACAACAGGTATGTCCGTGAAGTACTGCAGCCCGAAGTCATTCCCTTCCTTCAAAGCATCCCTGGAGATATCTTTCAGCAGGATGATACACGCCTACCAGTTGCAAAGACTGTTCGAGACTTCTGTTCAGCCCAACACATGCAACTTCTTCCTTGGCTTGCTTATTCACCGGATATGTCGCCCATTGAGCACGTGGGGGATTTGGTTGTTCGGCGTCTCGCTCGTGATCCACGTCCTGCAACTTCAAAAGGCGAACTTTTGCTGCGCATACAAGCAATATGGAATTCTCTTCCACAAACAGACATTCAAAATCTGTTTGATTCCATGCCACGTCGTATAAAAGCACTTATTGCAGCGCGTGGTGGCTACACCAAATACTGATTTCGGACACTTAATATTGTTTTTTGCTTTGAAAATGTCGTCATTTATTTGTATTAATACAAGTCGTTTGTGCATTAAATTTCATTTAATTCTGATGATTCCTTCATGGTGTTGCATTTTTTACAAACAGCAGTTTAAATTGAAATAACCAGTAATACAGATTTAATAGTAGTAGAGAAATTTAATTATTGATGAACTTAATGTCTTGAGTAACTTTAAAGAATTAATCCGCATACAGTTCAAATATAATAAATATAGAAAAATGATGTGTGCTTTAGAGGTTGTATTCTATATTTAAAATTATAATAGACATAAAGTCCTCAATTTAAGTCATTTAGGTTGGTGAGTATAAAATGTCGGATTTTTAAAAGCATATACAAGGTGATTCGGTACCAGACCGACAAACTTGCAGGGTATGTTGGGGGTACAGAGACGACTCGGAATCACTTAGGAATGCAAAGTTGCAAATGCCATAGTCACGAGCTACGGTGCAAAGAAGCAGAGAAAAAGAACAGAAACAGCAACACATAAATGGGATTGAAAACATTTTATTGAAAGGTTGTACAAAAACACGTGTTCCAAATTACAACCAGAAGTCGTCTGGCAGGCCTAACAGCGACGCTGCATGGAATTCTTTATACTCTCGAAGATTATTGGCTTGTCACATATTCTTCCGGAAGTTACAGATAGTCAAGCGATAAGATCTTCAAATAAAGGAACGGGCGTCTCGTACGTCAAACTCTTCATGTGACCAAAACCAGACTCCGGTCACATTTCTGTTCACACTTGCAAAGGTCGTGTAACGCGAAACATGCCTTTTGAGTAACATCCATAGTACCGGTGCAGAGTGGCGTGCCCAATACAGTCCGTAACTCCATACATAATCGGACAGTTCTTTATTTGAATACTAGTTCATCCTACTACCTCGGGAAACGGATCGGAAATGAAACCTCCCGTTCGTCGCAACCTACCGCAAGACTACCTGGTGGAATCTTCCAGACTGTAATGAATCCCATGCAGCACCACTGTCAAATCTGCCAGAAGACTTCTGGCCATAATTTCGAAACATCTGTTGTTGTACAACCTTTCAATAAAATGTTTTCTGTCCTTCTTATGTGGTGTTGTTTCTGTACTTTTTCTCTGCTTCTTTACTCATTTGCGACCCTGCATTCCTATGCGATTCCGAGTTGTATCTGTACCCCCTACACACCCTGCAAGTTTGTCGATCTGGTAGCGAATCACTCTGTATATAAAAATAGATATATTTTTTCAAAAGATGTTTATTTAATCAGAATATGCTCCATTTGCTTCAATACACCTTTCCCAACGCAATTTTAATGCATAGATACCTCTCTTAAAGTAAATCTGATTTTTAAAATCCATAAACTCTGATATAAAATTTTTCAGACTGTCTTTATTTTTATACTGTTTGACTCGTAAAAACTGTTCTAAATGTTTAAAATAATGACTGTCGGATGGGGCAAGATCTGGTGAATAAGCTGAGTGCAACAAAATTTCATATTTTAATTCAATTAATTTAATATATGTACCGTGCGATGGCCGAGAGTTGCCTTGGACAAGTATTGGACGATGCCGATTACCAAGTGATGGGCGCATAATTTTAAATTTTTCATGCATTTTATCAATGGTCTAGAACAGGGGTGTCAAGCTCGTGGCCCATTGCGAACATTTTTGCGGCCCGGTAATATGGCACACAATAATATGTAATGAAATATCGAAATAGGAAGGATAACAGCAGAGAAGAGATAACAAGTGTCAGGACATAAACAATAAAATTCTCTTGTTCTTTTATTTATGTTTAGTGTAATGTACTATTCGAAATAAATTTGCGTTTCTATGAATATTGATTTTCTTGCGGCCCACCTAAAGTTAAACCTTGTTTATTTGGCCAAAGTTAGCCTTTGAGTTTGACACCCTTGATCTAGAAGTATAATAGATAAATTTGGATTCATTAATTTCAGAGCATTATTTTTCGCAGATGTTTTTGTCTTCTTTCAGGTTTTATTTTGTAGGGGAAAAAAATCACCAGACCAAAATTTTTCAGACCAGCACAGCGCTTTTCGATTTTTAACAGTATTCTGCACAAATGCCTAATTTATATATACTGCAAATTTTCTGCATTATTACCAATTTTATACCCATATAAAAAGTTACACGAATATTGGTTGAATTCTTATCCTTAAGAAATTCAAAAAAAATAATAAAAGGGAACACTTTTTTACGAAAATCTTAGTTGAAATGTGACTCTGGCAATGGACAATGTGATGAACGATATATAAACAATAACGAACTACATAAACGAGATGATGCCAAAAACATAACGAAAATAGGGATACAAACCATCACATGTTGAGAAAATCCGATATTTCATACGCACCAATTAAAATTTTATTCTAATGTTTATTTAATGTTTAATTATGACTTTTTTAATTAAAAAACTATTATTATATTAATGTAACAGTATGATTGTGATAGTGGTAATTGATTATAAATTACTAATTGTAGTGTTGGTATAATTATGTCATGCTCCTATAATTTAAAAACATGTAACAAATACAAAAGTTTAAATTTTTTTAAAAAAAAAAAATTATTTATTTGTCATTAAAAAGTGCCATAAGTGGGCATTAAGTCACTCGCGATCGACCTGGGGACAACCAAGACATTTTGGGGAGACCGCTCCTGAAAATTACAGTTAATAATTATATACCGATATATTTAAGATTGGGGGGGGGGGCGGATAGCATACAGACTAAGACTTCTACTGACTATAACTTAGAGAACTACTTTTAGATGAAAATGATTAATTTTTAATGTATTTTGAATTGTTTGATAAAAAATGCATTACATTATAGTATTATTGTTACTAGTATTATTATGTTTGTATCTTGTGTTTTACTCTTTAAACACACAGTATTAAAAGTTTCTTTATTGTAATTATTTAAGTACGTACATATTCCGTATTTAGTATTCAGTTATGATAAATATTGTAGAATCTTTTTAGCCCCCCACACACCTCAGTTACTGTGTAAACCGCGCCCCTTGAAAAAATTAGAAGTAGCCTTTACCATGAAAAAGTCTGCCCAACCCCTTACCAAATGATAGAAAATGAAACACATATACAAAAAGAAACTGAATTCGTCTAGATAGAATTGAGAAGCACATTAACATTATGATGTTTTTTAAACAACAAGGAAGGCAGAATCTAACAAATCCACACAAGAGCTTTTCATAATCTAAAAATTATTCAAAATTCCTGTTCTTAACACTGTTTGAAATATTAACTTTAACTCCGTTTGTGCTTTGTTATTTTAACATTAGCTTAAGGTATCTGACTACGTTCGGGACTGTGATTTTAAAAAAGCACATAAATGGATCATTTTCATGATATTTAGTGTCACTTAGATTAGAATACATGTAAAAAAATTGTTTTAACGACATTTTGGACAAAAAAAATTATTTTAAATACAATATTTCGGCAAAAAACTTAACTTAGAATAACCTTTTTTCAAAATGTTCTCCTTTTGTGAAAAATGCTTCTACTTTACTAATATTTTGCCTGTATATAGCTCAGACCTCTGTACAAAGGCTCAACTATGATTTTTGAAAAATTCGCATTATTTTCAGAGTTACATCCCATTGAAATAATTATCGGCGTTTTTTTTCTTAAAATTTCTCCCCTCTGTTGTCGTAAAACATGGATAAACCCACTTCTAAGTTATATATTTCAAAATTTCTAGTTGATCCTCCGTAGAGAGGTCTGAGTTATATACAGGCGAAATATTATTATAATAGAAGCATTTTTCACAAAAGGAGAATATTTGGAAAATGGGTCATTCTGTGTTCATTTTTTGTCAAAATATTGAACTTAAATAATTTTTTATTGTAATACTATTCTTAAAACCATTTTATATACATTTTCTAATCTAAGTGACACTAAATATCATAAATATTATCCAATTATACGCTTTTGCAAAATCACGGTTCCGAACGTAGTCAAACACCTTAAGGAGTAACTTCATTTCAAAATTCTTTCTGCCACAGATGAGCAATCGGGAGGGATTAAACCCGTGAGAAAAGTGGAAATAGAAATCCACGTAACGGTTCAATAGGCATAGTATTAGGACAATAATCGTAGTCATTCCGGATAGTTATAATTTATTATGATTATACATATTTCTCACTTAATTGGTCGCAAGTCTGGAGTGAAATTTTTTTTAATATATGCTCGTGAAATGGTTTGTCTGCAAGAAGGAGTTTCTTCACTGCTTATGAATATATTCATCGAAAAAGATTTCAAAGCAGTAATTCTTTATCGATACCTGCAACATTTACTGTCGAATTGGGTTTCTTCTCATGGAAACAATAAATTAACTGGGTTGAATTACCGTAGGTATTAGAATGTCTTTGTTGCCAACAGAAATGTTAGAATATTTCTCTGTAATTAATGACTGACCGCTTACGAAACCGTGATTTTGAAAATGCGGATAAATGAATAATTTTTTTGTTATTTAAGGGACAATTTTGAATTAGGGTATACACATAAAACTATTTTAATAATATTATTACAATGGAAAAAATTATTTAAATGCAATTTTTTGGCAAAAAATGAAGAAAAGATGACGTATATTCAAAACATTCTCCTTTTACGAAAATAACTTCTATAATAATAATTTTAGAACTTTCATATACAGGGCCTCTGAATCAGGATTTTTGAAAAATTCACATTATTTTCAGAGTTACGATCAATTGCAATAATAGTCAGCATTTTTTTGTTGAAATTTCTGTACTCTGATGTTTTAAAATATGAATAAATCCTCTAAATCAGCAGTTCTTAAGCTTTCGATCACTGCGCCCCCCCCCCCCCACTTTTTGAGGCGGCTTGAAATCGTGGACCCCCAGAACTTTGAACACCCCTCCCTGACTCCTAGCATATGACTGAGAGTGTTTTAAAGGCTCCTCGATTTTCCCAAAACTCCTCTGCTACTTATGCAGACTTTTTTAACACTTCTATGTATTTCTGCAATTTTTTTAATGTATTCCGTTATAGTAATGTCTTCATACATAGTTGCAATCAATAAAAACAAGTAATATATATTTTTTTTCTTAATTCAATTCCTACTTTGTTAGAAAAACGTACTGGCGCCATCTATTGCATCCAGCTGTTACTTCAACAGAAATAACGTAAGATAATTTTAAAATTAAAAAATTAAATTTAATTAATGAATTAATATTTGAAAAAAACTATATTGACATCAAGTGTTACCCACTACAAGTTATAAAAAATGTCTTTGAATATGAATGGATGAATAGAAAGTATCTTATTAACAATTGAAAATTTGAACAAGATATATATATAGGAAGAGATTGAACTAATAGTAGGAATTGAAAAACTGAATTAATATCCTTGATCAAGATACATTTTCTATTAGAAATTTTTTCACTAGGGCAATTAAGGGATATAGTCTAGGTTGGCACATCTTTCGATTTTTCCACAAGGACTTTCAGAACCAGCAAGCGAGGAAAATCTTGATATTAATTGAGAGACTTGCGCGGACTCCCTTCCTCCGCTGTGAACCCCTGGGGGTCCGTAGACCACAGTTTAAAAACCACTGCTCAAAATTATACGTATAACAAAAATCCTAATTCAGGCTGTATAAAAATGTCTTAGCTATATTGTTACGAATTTTGTGTAAATAGTGTATATAATTTGTATTTGGATGTTTAATGCATATATATCACTCTATGTTATGTTTATTTCATGTTAAAATTGCACCATTCACAAGCAATGCCGCCCCTTACGCTATAATGGCGATTCAATGAGAACTTGGCGAAATCTTAGCGGTAGAGCCAAGTTGGCATCATTTTTGGCGACCAAGTTGGCGGCTAATTTGACGACTTTGACAACCATTTTGGTGTCATTGGCTACCGTGTTGGCGAGTTCGGAACCCTCTGGAACCTTCTAGAAAGTAGTGGATCTCTCCAGTAATGTCACGCTCAATGACACGAGCGTTTATATTTCTGGAAGTTTCTGTCGCACCTATAAATAAAGATGCTCGCCGGAACGGAGGTCAGTCTTGATTAAACCAGCGAATTGTGAGGATTGTTTTAACTAGCGATTAGCTCGGCTGTGCTTGTGAATAATCTTTACTTACGTGTATTTTTAAACACTGATTATTGTGTTTGATTGCTGTTGAAGGTGTGAAGACCTTCGGAGATTTACTCTGTGAATATTGCTCCTGAATCCTGAATTTAAAGAAATGGACTTTTGAAAATAAATTCGCATGGCTCTTAAAGAACTTTTTATTTTCTTTGTGATTGTTTTTCATAAAATCCTAGAACCCTCGGATCTACGTAACAATATTTAAGCAAAGTATTATTATTATAGAAACATTTTTTGTACGAGGATAATGTTTTTAAGACATGGGATTTTTTCTTCATATTTTCTGCCACAAAAATTACATTTATAATTTTTTTATTATTATAATAATACTCTTAAAGCAATTTTATATGAATGTTCTAATTCAAAAAAGTGACACTAATTATCAAAAACTCTTCACTAATACACTTTTGCAAAATGCCGTTTCCGAACGTAGTG
Source organism: Trichonephila inaurata madagascariensis (assembly GCA_019973955.1). Classification (NCBI taxonomy): domain Eukaryota; kingdom Metazoa; phylum Arthropoda; class Arachnida; order Araneae; family Nephilidae; genus Trichonephila; species Trichonephila inaurata. Next base: position 62,681 of record BMAV01007824.1, read on the forward strand.
ACTGACAACTATTAACTAACAAGTCAATTTTTATCAGACGAATCATTCAAAAAGCAATATTTATATTTTTAAGTTTGGGAAATAGATGTGAAATAATATTATTTTCAAAGAACACTGAAGATTATATTACCTGCTCACATGTTCCCTCCGACATTCGAAGGATCTTTTTCTTTTTTTTTTCATAATATACGGGAAAAATGTATTTATCATATTTCTTCCTCCACATTCGAATATGTGAATCTATCTCGTCATGGCAGAAAACCATTAATGTATTTGCTTCTATCATAACATGTTTGCTACTATTATAATATAAAATCTATTTACTTGTGCTCGTGATGAAGGATCTTTTCTTTCGATTAAGGTATCCGATTACGTTCGGAACCGTGATTTTGCAAAAGCGTATAAATGGATAATATTTATGATATTTACTGTCACTTAGATTAGAAAATGTATAAAAAATTGTTTTAAGAATAGTATTACAATAAAAAATTATTTAAGCACAATATTTTGACAAAAAATGAATATAGTATGACCCATTTTCAAAGCTTTCTCCTTTTTTGAAAAATGCTTCCATTATAATAATATTTTGCCTGTATGTAGCTCAGACCTCTCTACAGAGGCTCAACTAGAATTTTTGAAATACATAACTTAGAAGTGGGTTTATCCATGTTTTACGACAACAGAAGGGGAAAATTTTAAGAAAAAAACTCCGATAATTATTTCAAATGGTTGTAACTCTGAAAATAATAATGTGAATTTTTCAAAAAACATAGTTGAGTCTCTGTACAGAGGTCTGAACTATATACAGACAAAATATTATTATAATAGAAGCATTTTTCACAAAAAGAATTTGGGGGAAAAAAGGTTATTTTAAGTTAATTTTTTGCCGAAATATTGTATTTAAATAATTTTTTTTCTCAATATGTCCTTAAAACAATTTTATACATGTATTCTAATCTAAGTGACACTAAATATCTCGAAAATTATCCATTTATGTGCTTTTTTAAAATCATGGTTCCGAACGTAGTCGGATACCTTAAAGGGTTTTTTTGTGTGTGTGTCAAAAATTATCTATCTATTCATAATCAAAATTTCAGATTCTTAGAATATTCAATAGCAGTTGAATATTTTATCCAATTCATAATATTCAATTTCCTGGCCATTTTATTGTTGCATACTCTGCGTGAAACTGAAAATGAAACACCAGAAGGAATGGTTAGAAGAAAAAAAGACATTCGGCAAACAGATATTGTTGTTAACGAACAGTAAGTAGTTTATATTTTGAAGGGATATTCGTAATATAAAGCAAGATCGACGTCAGTTCAATAGATTGTAAGACTACTATGGGCTTCACACAATTTCTAAAGCAGCACGTCTACTTACAAAGTCAGTGTTGTTGTTGTTGACTTGTCCATGATGTGCAAATTGATAAAAACAGAAGTTTTAGATCGCTCTGAAGCTGTTGAAGACAACTTCGGCAACCTCAACAGCTTTATTTGGGCTGATCTTGGAAACCCTGGCTTGAATTTCTGGGCAGCTGAGGACATGTTGTGAAGACCATTGAATGTTAGGGCAGTTTGGGCAATGATTTGTGTAACTTCTTTGTCCATCAGTTGAGATTTTCATTCTTTTTACGTGCTTTTTTTCTAAGTCTAGTTATTATGGATGCTATTGTACGGTTACTATTTAGAGCTGGGATGGAATATTTAAAATTATTGTTGATAAGTCTTCGGCTGGCAACTGCGTTGGCGTAGATGAGGGCCGTGAGGTTACAGTCAATGAGAGAACAATATGGATGGCTTTCTATTAAAAAAAAACCCTACTATACAAAAAAAGCCCTGTTAAAGAGCATATCGATTGATGAGGGTGATGTGCTGCGTTCAGGCGTTATCGTGCTGGTAAAGGGCATTAGGCACCCCCCACAAAAAGAGAAATTTCACCAGCCTCAATACACGTATCGTTGGGGCATCATAGTACCCTGAATACGAGTCAAAGGTAACTTGCTATTATACATATGGCTAAGGGTTCTGTCACACCCCAAGCCATTGCCGAGTTATCTCGAGTTGGGTAGATTCCACAGATGCTGCCAGATTGAATGTGCCATCACATCGTGACGAGAAGACAGTACCAGAGGCACCGACAAGGGATTATCATTGGACAAACAGAAACGTAACTTTTCATCAGAGAACACGAACCTGAGCCTTTCCGTATCCTCTCAAGCATGGTACTATTGCAAACGAAGTTGTCACAGTGTTTCGTTTGAAACCAACTTTTCCATAAATGGCTTGCCTTCGGCACCAAATTTTATCTGCTGTCACATCTTTCTTGTAAAAATTTATTAATCTCATGTATCTCTGCTGTTATAAATGGTTTCGCACGTACCGAAGATTTCTCTAGTAATTCAAATTTTCTACGTAGTCCGTCACATCTCCAGCTCGTCTATGTTGCCATTCATGGCCGAATGATAAATATTGCCAGTGTTGTGCTTTGCTTGTGTCTGCATTTGTAATTAACTCTTATATGTTGTTGTTGTTATTTATTCCACTTGGCCAGAACAAAGCTAGACCAAGTCCAGAAGACCATTCACCAATAGAAAATCTTACACCACCGTTGGATTCTCCAAGATAAAGTTTTTCTCAAGCTCTATACAGGACAGCAAATGCTCCGATGAAGCCTGGAGAACATTGCATTTCAGGCATACAGGGAAAGTCTTTGGACCCTGAACAAATGTTAGTCCACTGGTATGGCCACTGATTAGTCTAGTAATAGCTGTCTGTAGTTTCCTATCGCCTTTTAGTTCCAGGGTAGCCCCAGGACCATTTTGTTAATACCAATCATGACTAGGTGGTGTCTTCCAAATCCTGTTATTTTCGGTCTTTACTTTTGAGTAGATTTCATTATATGTTAGTAAGTCACTACTATCTATAGTATCATTGGAGCCTTCCTTGGCCAATTCATCGGCCACATCATTAAAATAAAGATCTGCATGGGAGGGGATCCATTGAAGATGTATGTCATTGTGGTTAGAGTAAGTCTTCACATTATCAATGATATTCAGGCCAATTCTGTCACCGATGTTTCACCAATTGCTCAAGTATTGTATTGAGCTCTTACTATCTGTGAATATCCAGATATCCCTTGTGCACTTGATGGAAATCATGTGTTCCAGAGCCACGTTTATGGCAATCAGTTCAGATCTAAACACCGAACAATGGTTTGGATTACGCATTTTAATTTTTGTAATGGCATCTTGGTTTTTGATAACAACACCACTATCAGTGCTGCCACTATCAACTCTTATATAACAACAAACACTATTTTTCAGTCTTAATATACTAATTCTTCCTCAATACTCTCCAAGGATTTCATAATCGAAAAAAGAACTACTTTTACAATCAAAAAGTTCATCACTCCATCATGTACTGTTTCCATGCAAGCGAATTTCTTCTTCTATTAAAAATTTTTTAGTTCAATACTTCCAAATTGTTTGCCCCGAACTATATTTTGTATTCATCGTTTTCGTCTAAGTACCACTTTCAAAACTTTTCGTGCACCTCGGGAATTGCGCGAGCCACAGTTTGAAATCTACTGTTGTTAAATGAATCCCTGTTCACAAATAACACATCCTTATCCTTGATTTTAGGGAAAGCTCTCCAAATCGTTTCAGAGCGTCAAAAGCACTGAATAAAATAATATACAATTATTCCTAACCGCGTAAAATGTCGCATATCAATAATCTCAATAACGTATCAATAATCTCAATGTGTCGCCAATGATATACGTGCAAACAATTATGTATCAGTAAAGCCAGGAATAGAAACCATTCCTCTGCTTATAAACTCCTGAAAGGATGATTCTCAATTTAAGAATCCAGCACGGTGTAATCCAAGCGAAACAGCATCGTAAAGTGAAAGTGGTCGAAATAAAATCAGATAACAGAAGTCTTAGGAGCCTTAATCAAAGCAATTTTACATAGATTATGGTTCAGGATTGCATCGCATACAATTCCTTTTGACGAATGCATTCTCAGTGTGGAAGAAGCAGCAGTCCGTATCCAAGTGCTGCCACCGGGCGTGACTAAACTGTGTCAAAAACCTCTCGGTGGCACGCGCACAGCGACCGTCTTTCCGGTCCATTCTCTGTGGAACCACTGCCCTTGAAATTGTCTTTCAAGGTTGTTTGGGGAGCGAAAGGAGTACTGACCGGAATTTGAACCCTCATACGACATTCTATGTACCAACATTTATAAATTTTAAATAGTTGATGTAGAAGAATTTTAATTTAAATATGTGGAATAAATTCAGGAGACCAAAACGAAAAAATGAAGGTCCTTGGACGTTAGAATTTTTACCTGAAAATGAATGTATTTTTTGTGCTCGAAACGCTTTTCGTGATTTAAATTTTGATTGGAAAACGCGCGCTATAGTTTATAAAACTGTATTCACTGTCATACAATCAAAGCTAATCACACATAGGTTTTTGATCATTTTAAAAATCATTTCAAAAAGTTTTATCAAATAAATAATTATTAGGATTTACTTTTTTTATATATAAAAGCAAAATTTATGTTTTCCTTCATTAATAATGTAATTCCACAACACATGCTTGAAATTCTTTAATTAATTCATTTTTTTACGTTTAAATTTTAACACTATTTTTGAAGAACAGTATTTTAAATATTAAGTCGCAATAAGTAATTGAAAGCATAAAAATAAATATTTGAAAGCACTTTAAAAAGACCCAAAATTTTAAAAGTTAAAAGTTAAGTGCGAGTTAATTTTAAATTGTGAAATTTACGAGTAATTTTCAAAACATGTGCTTTATGAATATGATACAAATGTGTGATAAGGAATATTTCCACTGAATTTCAAGCAGATCCAAAATAGAGATCTTGGCATTTTTTTGTCCCTTTAAGGAACACTACTGAAAATGACCCTTTATTCTAAAAATGGCCGAAATATCGATTTTTTTTTATTACCTCTTTTTAATTGTGTGGCCTTTCTAAAGATATGCACAAAATTTAAATTTTTCGCACCTGTTTCCTTGTTGAGTTTTAATAATTATTTTTATAGCTAAACCTGGAAAAACACGAGAGAAATTTTTTAAAATATTAACTTTAAAGATTTTTTTAAAAAAAATATAACTAGAGCTCTCAGATCTAAATTTATTCTAACTTTTATAGAATATATATTTTTGTGGGAGTATCTATAAAAAAATTTCGAGATTATCATGAAATCAAGACTCTATCTTCCTTCTGAAATGTATCTCTCATGTGTGTTTAAATAGGTTACAAGTAAACACTTTCCTATAAAATATATAAATAAGAAAAATTGCGTACGGCGTCCCCTTAAGGTATCCAACTACGTTCGGAATCGTGATTTTGAAAAACGTATAAATGGATAATATTTATGATATTTAGTGTCACTTAGATTAGAAAATGTATATAAAATTGTTTTAAGAATAGTATTAGAATAAAAAATTATTTAAGTACACTATTTTGACAAAAAAATGAACGTAGAATGACCCATTTTCAAATTATTTTCCTTTTGAGAAAAATACTTCTATTATAATAATATTTTGCCTGTCTATAGCTCAGACCTCCGTACAGAGGCTCAACTAGAATTTTTGAAATATATAACTTAGAAGTGGGTTTATCCATATTTTACGACAACAGAGGGGAGAAATTTTAAGAAAAAAACGTCGATCATTATTTCAATGGGTTGTAACTCTGAAAATAATGTGAATTTTTCAAAAACCATAGTTGAGCCTCTCTACAGAGGTCTGAGCTGAATACAGGCAAAATATTATTATAATAGAAGCATTTTTCACAAAAGAAGAACATTTTGAAAAAGGGTTATTCTAAGTTATTTTTTTGCCGACATATTGTATTTAAATATTTTTTTTTTTTGTCAAAATGTACTTAAAACAATTTTATGCATGTATTCTAATCTGACACTAAGTATCATGAAAATTATCCATCTATGCGCCTTTTTAAAATCATGGTTCCAAACGTAGTCGGATACCTTAAGGAATTAATAAAGGCAAAGGAATTACGCAATATTACTTAAAAAACACTTAAACAGATGGTTTTGCGGTAGGAAATGTCAAGCACCTTCGCAAAGGCATAATGCGTGCGCGGCTTCGTTTTTGCACGTGTTTTAATCAATCGCGCGCTCTCTGCGGGTCATCGAAATAATTGGCACCCGTCGCTGATGTCCCCACTTAGTCCGGTAATTGGCAATTGCGAGCAGGGCTACTGATCTCCCCCACACAGCGGGAAATCGCCAAGTGGAAAATTAACACGTAGGAAGACGAGAGATTACTGGTGGGTTCGGAGAACTGAAACGTGAACTTGGCAAATGCACGAGACTCGATTTTACTGCCTGGCAAAGGCTACTGGAAAGACTCTCAAAGTCAAGGTTTTCCACAATCTATTTTCCCTGGAAATTCACAGGTTAGAGTTTTTTCTCTCTCTTTTCCTCAACAATATTGATCTAAAATACTTTAAAATTTGAAAAAAGGAAATGTGTTGGGAAATGGGAATGCTTCTGAAGACAAAACTTTAATTAAATCGTTATCACAGGGATTACGTGTTAATACTTACATTTCCTCAATTTAATTTATGAATATTACTCGTTTTTAATTTCCAATTATATATGAATTACGTGTCACATAAAAATATATTATATAAAAGTGTATATGTAAGACTTTCGCAAGAAAACTAAGTCCCATAATAAGGAAATGGCTATATTTATTTAAATTAACCATGTGTATAAAACTCATATACAGATAATAAATAATTAAAAATTCTTATCCATAGGGCCTTGTATATCTATGATTAACAACTGCATATTTAAAGTTGAATACTATAATTAGTGGAAATCCCTCTGTCAACGATGTATGTCTGCATAAGTCATTGTAAGGAGTGATAATGGGCTCAATTTATGTGACGTCATAGTCCTATGATAGTGAAAGCCCCGTGATTCTAGCCAATCAATTTAAAAACTCATGCGACGTCATAGTCACACGATAAAAACTATCTAATGTTTCCAGCTAATCAGTTCACGCGCTCCGGAGTTACCAAGTTTTGCTCTTTGCAGAAACTTTCTCTTAAAAAGTACATTATATACAAAATGCATTTTATTTGAAAGTATAAACATAAAATCTTTTTGAATAATTTTTTTTTCCTAACATTTAAACATCTTTACCCAAATATGAAATTTGAAATTTTATTTGAGTTTTACAAATAGAACCACAAATGCAATGGGCTTGATTCATGAAGTCACATGATAAAAACAAACACGTGTTTTCCATTGAATTCAAAACAAACATTAAACTAATTGTACTTGTTCTATTTGTAAAACTCAGATAAAATTTCAAATTTCATATTTGGGGAAAGATGTTTAAATGTTAGGGGGAAAAATTTCTTCAAAAAGATTTTTCTTAAATTGAAAAAAAGTCGTATTTTATGCTTATACTTTTAAATAAAATGCCTTTTGTATACATATGTACTTTTTAAGAGAAAGTTTCTTCTGCAAAGAGCAAAACTTGGCAACACCGGAGCGCGTGAATTGATTAGTTGGAAACACTAGATAGTTTTTATCGTGTGACTATGACGCCACATGAGTTTTTGAATTGATTGGCTAGAATCACGTGGCTTTCACTATCATGTGACTATGACGTCACATGAATTAAGCTCATTAGTTTAATGTTTGTTTTGAACTCAATGGAAAACACGTGTTTGTTTTTATCATGTGACTTCATGAATTGAGCCCATTCCTTTTGCCAGATATTTAACAATGTTGTTTCAAAGCTTTGTCATTTGAAAGTGCACCAATCTCATGTCCTACTATGTCTCGTACATGTTCTATTGGGGAAATGTTTGAAAATATTGCCGGACCAAGGAAGGGAATCACAGGCACAAAAGCAGTCCAGAGATATGGGAGCCGTATGGGATTTGGGCATTCCATTGTTTTAAAATTAATTTGATTTTAATTTAGTCGCACTCTGAAGCAATACGAGGACTATTTGTAACGAACCACTTAGTCTTAAGCCAAAGTCAGGTGACAAAGATGACACCTAAGCTGACACCCTTTTCTAAACCACGCCACAATGAGAGAACTTTAAACATCGCCAGATTCAACCCATCTACACCACTTGCCTTCATGTTTGAACCGGCGACACAATAATGCCAGCCACGAGTGTGTGACCATGACCATTCGGTCACCACAACTATTACTGAAAAAAGGCTACAAGTGCTATAAAGATTAAAGCAACTGGCTGCGAGATTTCCTTCGCATATCGTTGAGGTGTTACAGTTGCAGCAGGGTAATTAGAAAAGACCTTATATAATACGAGATAACATTTTCCATCATCGCACCATTGACTATGTAGCTCTATAAAACAGAGTCTCTATCTTCAGAGGAAACTCCAGGCTCTGAACCCTACACACATAGATCCGATGGTCATTTTCTACTAATATGAAGCGGGATTTATTGCTGAATATTTTGGGATGCTAGTTTTCTGAAAGCCGTGATGACCGATAACGACCTAACTCTAGACAACTTTGTCAATGTTGTAGAGTTTAACGCAACATTCTAAGGGACACTCTGAGCATAACCCTGCCACACCAAGAGTCTTTAGATGGTGGAAAATACTACGGATGGTATAGAAGAGGCTGTAGCATGTGAACTAGAGATAATGATGCCTTTCGGAGCAGTTCGACTCAGTCGCATAGTCATCAAATATTTCTCTAAATTAGAGGGATTTGGATTTCCAGAGCCTTTGTTCTGCCAATAAATTACTAGAAACCATTGGTAAAAACACTTCTGGTAACTCTGACTGCTCACAAGTATCAGCAATAGGCAAGTGACCTATTGCTAGCCAGATTCTCTCATCCCAACTCGGCTAACAAGTTTGAAGTTGTTCAGTTGAGTAAAAGATATTTAACACGTCGTAACGTCATTCTTTTACGTCATATTGGCGAGAAAACCCCTGATGGACCCTGGCTTTCCTCAGGATTTCTTTAAGCTTTTCCAATTTGAATCATGTCACCTAAACAGTGTTCAAGTCTTTTCCAGGCAGTCCATACACCTAAGTTTCAATCTTCTTTCTTTTAGGGTACCGAATGGTTTAGTCAGAAAAATATTTTTAGTAGTTTGATTATCATCTAAACTTATTAAGTGTCTTCCTCGTTTAATCCTCTTGTATTGCTAAAAATTTTGTAATATCTGACTCTTTAAATAGTTTGTAAATTCCTCTGAGTTTGTTCTCCAAATAATTATCACATCTAATATTCCACCAAATTTGATTTTTAAAATTCTATTTATAAACATAACAAGAGCTTTCAGCATGATTTGGCCGTTGATCGTAACGTCATGATTCGTTGTCATTGTGTCTCCAAGGAACTGCAAGGTCGACAATGTGAGCAGATATACCTCCTACAATTATAGCACAAACGTGCTTTCTGACCGAAGTTAACATTCATTGGCCTTAAAAATTTAATCGTTTCAGTCATTTTATATTAAAAAAAAATTACATGCAATCGTTCAGAATTAGTGAGGGTTTTAGTGATGATGCCTATATTAGCAATCTAATGCACACAAGAGTCTCTAGCACTAATTAACAATAAATAAATATTTTAAGAAATTGGAGACGTATTGATCATATGTTGTTGACTATTAATATCGTTGAAATATTGGTAATAATTTTTTTTTACTGGATACTATTGTAAAAAAGCAGTTAGTATCATTCTTGCGAAAAGGGGTATCTGGAAAAAGCAACTTTTATGTTTTATTTAAGGTATCCGACTACATTCGGAACCGTGATTTTAAAAAGGAGCATAAATGGATAATTTTCATGATATTTAGTGACACTTAGATTAGAATACATGTATAAAATTGTTTTAAGGACACATTTTGACAAAAAAAATTTATTTAAATACAATATATATATTTCGGCTAAAAATTAACTTAGAATAACCTTTTTTCTCAAAATGTTCTCCTTTTGTGAAAAACGTGCTTCTATTATAATAATATTTTGCCTGTATATAGCTCAGACTTCTGTAAAGAGGTTCAACTAGAATTTTTGAAATATGTAACTTAGAAGTGGGTTTATCCTTGTTTGACGACAACAAAGGGGAGAACTTTTAAGAACAAAACGCCGATAATTATTTCAATGGGTTGTAACTCTGAAAATAATCTGAATTTTTCAAAAAAAACTAGTTCAGACTCTCTGTAGAAATCTTTACGTTATATAAGCAAAATATTATTATTTTAGAAGCATTTTTTATAAAAGGAGAACATTTTGAAAAAAAGGCTATTCTAAGTTAATTTTTTGACGAGATATTGTATTTAAATAATTTTTTTTGTCAAAATGTCCTTAAAACAATTTTATACATGTATTCTAATCTAAGTGATACTAAGTATCATGAAAATTATCTATTTATGTGCTTTTTTTAAAATCAAGGTTCCGAACGTAGTCGGGTACCTTAATTCCTACTTCTAAGCAGGAATGATACTTTCTTTTACACGACCAAAAATTGTCGTGAATGTTAACCAAAAATCCTTGCTCTTAATTCGATTCAGAGTCTTAAAAATGGAGTGAGTCCCTTCTAAAAAATTCCCGCCAGTAACCGTTAGAACAATAACTACAACGCTCGTACAAGTAGTATTTGCACAAAGCTTCTCTTTCGGTAGTGTTTGATATTTTGAAACAAAGCACAATTTTTATTTCTCGATTATTCTTCTGTACAATTCATACAACGGTAGCGTGTCTGAAGACAAAGAAAAATCGTGCTGAAAGCAATCCGGCATGTTTGCTAAAAATGTAGCTGAGCAAGGGTTAATGTATTCGAAAGCGCTCACACATTTTAGTCTCTGTCATGCCATCCGAGGAATCTTTTCTTTTCGAAAGTTCTTCAAAACAATTCCGAATTTTTCTTTCGAAACAAATGCGAATTTCTTTTATCGGGTTTTCTTTGTGAATTTCATGTTGTGCTGGCATTTAATATTTCAAAATATCTTTCTTTTGATACAAGACATATTAATAATGCTGGCGGATTTCTTTCATCTAAAACAGTGACACTATTGTGTGCCGCCAAATTCTGCAAATGTGTCGCCAAATTTCTTTAAAACTATAAATTATACTCTGAGAAAAAAAAATTTAAGAAAATCCGGAATCGAATCTTTTGGCCGTATTATAGAAATAAAATGTTCATAAAATAGTTATTGACCATTTGGCAACACTAGAGGAGACACAGTTATTCATTTTACTTCCCAAATTTAGATATAAAAAATTTGATTTAGTTCGTATTCATTTGTATATGGATACATCTGTATATGAATTAACTTTTAATGAAAAAGATCTAATTTCTCTCTGTAATAATCGAGATTTAATTTCAAAACATTTGAAAGAGTCAATTCATTTTGGATTAAAATTAGAGGCAATTATGCCACAATATCCCAAAAAAGTTTTAAAAATATTGTTACAGTTTTCTACACCTTATTTGTGTGAGTTCGGATTTTTAGCATAACAAGTATAAAAATTAAAAAAAGATCAAAACTTTTAAATATAGATGACAAAATGAGAGTGGCATTATCATTTTTATTTAATATTATCAAAAATCATCAAGTTCAATTTTCGCATTTAGTGTATTGTTATATTTAATTTGTAATTAGTTATTCTCGATAAACATTTTGTTGTCTTTGTCGTATATATTATTTTACAAACATTGAAAATTATAATCATAAACTATTTTACATTGTGTAAACTAGATTTATTTAACTAGTGCAGCTAATAAAAAAATTTCGAAACTCATAAAAAGAAACAAAAATTCCCTAGATTTTGTTCTTAAAAGAAACAGAATGGTAAACGTTGCTCCATATTTAACTTACAAAATTCCTCAAGCTATATGTGAGTCAAAGTTATTTACTGTTGTTTTCATTGTTACGAATTTTGTGTTATGAATGCTTAAAATAGTGTAAATAATTTATTTCTGGACGTGTACTGCTTTAATAATATTTTCTGTTGCATTTATTTTTGTTAAAATTGTAATAGTTGCAAACAATGCCGTTCCTTACACAATAATGGTGATTCGGTGGAACCTTGGTGAAATGTTGTCGATTGAACCAAGTTGGCATAATTTTTGGCGAATTGGTGACTATTAGGATGCTTCTGGAAATTACTGGAGAAATCTATTAACATCATCATCTATGACGCTAGCGGATCGTTCTCGAAAGATTCTGTAGCATATAAATAGGATTCTCTTGCTAAAACTGAGTTATTATTGTTTTGACAATTGCAGAGTCGACTAGAGATTAGTTACTTCTCTCGAGCAAGTGCTTACAAATAATTTTAAACATTACGTATTTGTATTTTCAGACACTGATAGTTGTGTCCAAGTGCTGTAGACGGTGTGAAGACCTTCAGGGATTTATTTTGCGATTTTCGCTGCAGTATTCTGCATTTCCAATGATTGTTTTCCCACAATAAATTTCCATCGCTCTGAAAGAGCTGTTTTGCTTTTTGAGACTAACAGCATAAAATCCTCGAACTCCGATATAAGTAACAGTATTAAATAGCAAAGAATACAGACTCGGAATACATCAGAAAAGGGTTTTGAAATTAATATATGTTCGTATGTTTTTTACTTTAAGGGGGTTCACCCATGTGATAATTTCAAAAAATCAAAAAAATATATATATATTTATTTATTGATTGATAAATTGCTTTTTTTAACATTCTAGAATACGGTGGTAAAGTGATTTTTTAAAATTCGAAGTCGTTATAAAGAAGCAGGTGTTAGAAAAGCCGCTGTTCGGA